>PVKU01013472.1:0-28684 GCA_004027475.1 Anoura caudifer | reverse complement strand
GTCCCAAAGAAGTTGTATCCAAGAAGAAACACACCAAGACACATCCTAATTAAATTACTCAAGACTAAAGATAAAGAGAGAATCTTAAGAGCAGCAAGAGAAAAGGAGACAGATACCTACAAAGGGGTTCCCAGAAGACTATCAGCTGATTTCCAAAAGAAACCTACAGGCAAGAAGGGTCTGGAAAGAAGTATTCCAAGTCATGAAAGGCAAGGACCTACAGCCAAGATGGCTCTATCCAGCAAAGCTCTCATTTAGAATGGAAGGGCAGGTAAAGTGCTTCCTAGATAAGGTCAAGTTAAAGGAATGCATCATCACTAAGCCCTTATTATATGAAATGTTAAAGGGACTTATCTAAGAAAAAGATCAAAACTATGAACAGTAATGTGATGACAAACTTACAGCTATCAACTGAACCTAAAAATAAAAACACAAACAGAACAGAAGCGAACTAATCAAACAACTAGAAAAGGAACAGATTCACAGCAATGGAGATCACAAGGAAATTTATCAGTGGAAAGGGGGAGAGGAAGAATGGTGGGAAAAGTACAAGGAATAAGAAGCATACATTGTAGATACAAAATAGATAGAGGGAGGTTATGAATAGTATAGGAAATGGAGAAGCCAAAGAACTTATATGTGCAATGCATGGACATGGACTAAAGGCAGGGGCAGATGCTAGAACAAAGGAGAATGAAGGGGATAAAGATGAGAAAAAATGGGACAACTATAATAGCATAATCAATGAAATACACTTAAGGAAAAAGTTCCGTATTTTCAATAAATTCTTACAAAGTTTTCAGTTGATTCCCACAGCAAAGCCCAATAAAATAAAGGGCAGGGTATTGTATCAAAATAGCAAGCTTCTCTCTATTTTGCCACATCATAACTGATTATGGGAAACAAAAAGAAGAAGCTAGAAGTGTACACAGAAAACACTATTTGAAGTACCAGGACACAAAACCTACTTAAGAAGTACAATGACAACTAGAAATACATTCAGCAAATATAAGGCAAAAAAAATGAACTATTCATCCACCAAAATTAGTAGAACTGGATGGCAAGACAAATAGGGCTGATGAAGAGGATTCTCAAAGGATAAAAAATTAGTGACAGTGCCCAGCAATTATAGAGGAAATTAATGGTAAGAGGAAAATTTAGAGAAAAAGAGAAGTCTGCATTCAAATCTTTTGGTGGGAAAATGATTATAGAATCTGTTAGGCTGTCCCAGATTCCAATGGACCCTGTCACTATAGGAATACCTTTCTCAGCAAAACTACTCTTCCTTTCACTCAATTTGCTCCACATTCTCCATCCCTTTTTGAATAGATAATCCTATGGAAAATGGCATTGCTCAATAGGACTGAAAATGTTCTATTAATCAATGAGCTATGGAGAGGAAAGGAGTGATCCAGGGCTGAACTGTATATAAGAAAAGACACATTCAGAGAAACAAGTTAGAATATAATGTGAAGTGGGTCATGGAAGAATAAGAAATGAAAGCAGTGGTAATTGTTAAAGAATCCATATATTCATCTTCCTCTTTTTTATCCCTCAATATTGGTCATAAGCCTTGGAAGTAGGAACTTTGGTTGCAGCCTTTAAACCATAAGCAGGTTAATCATCAGCTTTGTGGAAACTGTACTTAGCTGTAGCCCATCTGCCTAGGGGCTATTGCAAGTGGTTAGGTCACAATTTCAAATGCTTTGTGCTCACTGTCCAACAAGGAATAGAATAATGGACATCATGATTTTTTTTTCTTTCCCCTAATGGCAGCTTTCTCAAATCCTTGGACTTCTGGCTCCTTATTACTAGGGTGTAACACATCATTCTGTTTCTTCCCACTTGACTTGGCATATATTAGGGAAAGAGAAGAGGAAACAACAGCTCCCTGGAATGATGCCCTGAGTAAGTTAAATCCCTTCTGAATAAATGTGTAGTATCTCTTTCTCAGGCTTATGTAATTGCTTTTTTATTTATCTGAAACCATGTTCATCCTTCCCCAATGACTGACAGAGTCACTCCCCACATACAGTGTGTTTTCATTGCAGAAGCTCACAAGATGCAGATTTTGCTGATATAAAAACATACCTACGTACATACATACATACATACATACCAACATGGAGTACATATTTTGGCAAGTGGAAGCTGAAGTTTTACATTTATGAATTAAATTAAATTGCTTTCTGTCCATATTATACAAAATGTAAATTGTAGCTCAGTCAGGCAGCAGACAGAAGCAGGCTGCTTTGGCAGCACAGATGTCTGAAAGCTCTTTTTCAGAGCAAATGACCTTCATGGGCCATTCATACATTTATTAGTAAGTTAATGCAGTGGTATTTATCCAATCATATACGGCATTTGCCTTATGTGAGAGTGAAAGTCAAGGTAAAGGAAGAAGAGAATATTAATAACATCTTTTAAATGACCATGGCTGATGAATACTCCCCATAAAGTAAATGAAAAAGAATCAAATGGAATGAAATACTTTTAAGTGAATAAAAAGAAAGCCAAGATATGAAGAAGGTATTATTACTCTACACTGAAGTCTTTTTATCTACGTCAAAAAGATTTTCTCCTTAACACCAATCAGAATTTTTTTTTTATTTTTCCTCTTAATGAAACACTCAGGGAACTGTGATCTATAGTCTGTGCAATTGTTTTAATGAATAAAGGCCCTGAATTGGAAAAAGAACACATTTCAGTAATGAGCCATCTTTTACATCATTAAAATGTCGATTATTTCACAATGCTCTGGAGGCTCTATAACTAAAAGACATTTGCTACTAGTGGACACATATGGACAATAAATATAGTAATACAACGCAGTTATACTTTGTACTTAGCCAATATAATCGAAATGTGCCTAATTATACAGAGACAAACACTTTTTTAGAAAACAGTACATGTGACTTTAAACTTGCCTGTTTTCTCAACTCTTGGACTTGACAGATGACTGTTGTAGTAAAACAAATACTTGGGATAGTAATCAGTCTGCATATGAAGAATGGGCATGACTCTCACCGTCTGCCCTCAGAACAGACATCATTATTCATCACAGCACTCTTTCACCAACCCAATGTGGGAACGCAGACTACTCAAAAGAACACACTTGTATAAAGGGCCCATGGACAAAGACAATGGGGGCAGGTGGACTGAATGTGGGAGGTGGGGGTGGGTAGGGCAGGGGTGAGTAATGGGGGGAAAGGGGGACAATTGTAATTGAACAACAATAAAAATGTAAAAAAAAATAAAGAACATGCAAAAGGCAGTGACTAGCAATTGCATTGTGTCTCAGTTTCTTAATTATTAGCACAGATAGGTACACAAAAGCTCTAGATTACCTGGTTTCTGATAAAATTAAGAAAATCTTTTAATAGTCAGTGTAACCTCATTTTGAAGATGTAGGAATTAAGGGCAACCACAGTGAAGTGATTTGCTCAAACTAGCAGTGATGTATAGTGCAGAAAAGGAACTAGGAGGAAAAATTAGTCCAACCCATTAGTTTTATAAAGAAGGAAATTGAGGCACAGAGCAGAAAGATTTTGAGCAAGAACAGCTGTCGAATCCTGTGCCATCCTCAATTAATTGAGGGGGCTTCCCGGACTACTGTGTAGCAAAGAATTCTGAAGTTGAATCTGAGCCTAATGGATCAGTCGATCAAATAGCATTGATCAATCAGCAATGTCCTGAGGTTTGAGGGGAGAGCAGGAAAAAAACAAACAAACAAACCCCCCCAAAACCAACCAAACAAAAAAAAACACAAAAAAACAGAACCAAAATGCAAAACAAAACAAAAATGTTATGCAGTATTCCTATTTAACCTTCTTATTCTGAGTCCAATTGCACCACAATAACTTTAAGGATTGGATTCTCAAATAATACCTTTCATTTTTGAGGAGAGAATGCTTTTCTCACATTTGCATAACTCTCCTACCTAATTTGACAGCAATATTGCCCGATAGCTATAATTAAGTCAGTATTCCAATTTACCACAACAGTTCTGTGAACATAGTCCATGCTCCTGAGACTGGGATTTATCGTACTGGCAAATTCAAATTTCTGAGGCTGTAAGTTTCAAGGTCAATCTCTGGAATATGGTAGCATCACCAAGGTAATGTGAGGCCATTTTGGGAAAAGCCAGCTGTCTTTCTTCTTTTAACAAGCTGTGGCTTTTTCATGTGGTACACAACATTGTCTTCAAAGTTACATCCAGTATATTTTCACCTAATTTTAGACAACGGTATAGAAAATCACAACTTAAAAATAAAATTAGAATATTTCACTTTAAAGAAGTGTTTATCACAAGGTCCCTAATAATAACAAACTCCCCTGGTATGTTTAAAATAAGATTTGATTTTCCCAAATTGTTTAAAAATAACTCTTCAGCAGCACAGATTGAGTGCATAAAGTAATAGTTACATGTCCATGAGTGATATCTACTAGGGAAAAAAAGCCAAATAATTGGTAATGTGAAACACTTTCTCATTCTAAGAATCATATAGCATATGGCATTTCACAAGATCTGCTTTTGAAGAGTGTCATTATTACTATTCCTCTGTGGAGTCAGTAAAGGCAAAACAGATGCAGGAAAAGGATTACAGAGTCAGCTAGGAAAGACATCATCGTTAACAACTTACTTTTGAAAACTCAACTAAAGAACAGCTTGAATTGAGTTTCAAGGAATTTTCTTTCCTTTCTGAACAAGTGTTTAATTGTAAATAAGTGGGTGTATTTGCCTTATTTAGAGTAAGGGCAGACAAAATATAGTTTTTATGATTTCTTATTTATTGTTCATACATGTTTACAAGAATATAAAGATATTAATAACATTTTACTGGTCTTTCTGGTAGTTCCTATAACCTTTCAGCCCCCCTACTTTCTGTTACCTTCCTTATGACTAAGGTACAAGAATAGGACTTTAAGACTATGAAAAATACATTGCCATTTCACACCCTGAAGGAAAACACACAAAAGCATAGATTAAAATGGGAGGCAGAATATACCGATGTCACTTTTTGTGAAGTTTCCTAGGACCACTAGCAATTATAGTAAATTGTTACCTATACACCATGATGATCTTGTCGCCAGAGACAATCTTTGGTCAAAGCTTTCTCTGTGGCTTTTATCACCATAGCAGATCATAAAGTTGTTAGTTTTGTTGCAATTTTCTTTAACAAACATCACAAAGTTGCTAAACTTGTGTTATGGATCTGAAAATTGGCATTTCTTCTTAAAGAAAAATTCAGTGTTGCGGGAAAATAACTAAAATTACATACTGGATTACCAAGAAATAACTGTTGGCAAAATGGATGCCATGGAATAAAGGTCTTATTTTTTTTATAATCAGACAATGATTTTAAAAATATTGATTTTATTTCTTCAACAGTAAAAGAAATCTCAGATGCCTTTTTGCTAGCCTATAGTAATATACATAATGAATTAATGTGGTGTTATGATAACTTTTAAATTACATAATTGCAAATGCATTCAATTGGGAAAAGAAGAGACAGGGAGAAGGGGGGAAAGGATGGAGGGAGGGAGAGGGAAGGAAATTTTACTAAGAAATCCTAACTACCATTCCAATCACATGAGTGTATTGGGAGAAATAAATTTTTTATTACCCTGGCAAGACTCACTGCAATGAAACTCCTATGTTATGAGACTAATTAGGCTTGAAATAGTCATTTCTTATTCTTACAACTCATGGAAAGAACATTTAAATGGTCCCTACTGGCAATAGTTCAAATTAGGATTTTTTTTGATTGACAATGGTGTAAAAGCAAAACACATTCAGCAGAAACCATACTTTAAATTGTGAATTTGGATTTCTTTCCCTAGGCTAGCGATATATGATAGGATACCACGTTGTGAATCTGGGCAGGGTCAGTGAATTGCAACTCTCAGTCAGCAGGATCATGAGGGTAAACAACCGACACCCTACGGTGCATTCAATGTGTCCGATGCCTTTGCGCGACTGCAGGCTGTGTTCTGAGCGTATTTAAGCTAGGCTAGTCTAAACTATATTCGGCAGGTCAGGTGGATTAAATACATTTTATGCCTATGATATTTTCAATTTATGATGGTTTTGTCCCAACTCAATCCTATTGTAAATTGAGGAGCATCTATACTGGTACATAGCATACTAACTTGTTCGTGGTGACATAATTTGATTACAATAGTAACATATTCTCATATACTCTAGTTAAAGAATTTGCCATGCTGGGGAGCTTGTGCTTTTTGTCAGTATGTGGCAGTGGTGGTGGTGGTGGTGGTTGTTTTAAATTATGATGTGATGACCATCTCTTAGTTTACTCCGAGACTCAATTTCACGATGGGGAGAGGAGTCTGTTCCCTCACACCACCCAGTAATTCCCACATACCAACCGGCTGCTCTACAATTCAACTTAATTCTGACAACACTTACTTGCAGGTAGTGTCAGATCCCAAGTTTAAGGGCTATGCCCGAGTTGTATCCTTTTTATAATAAACTGGTGTACTAGGGAGCAAATAGCTTTCTTAAGTTTTGTGAGGAAATGAATGCAATTCAAGGTGATCCTCAAAAGTATGAGGATCACCCAGACTTGTGACTAGTGCCTGATACCCAAGGCTGGGGTCATTGGAACCTCAATCTATATAGCTGGTCCATCAGAAGCACACGCGACAACCTAGCCTTCAGTTAGCATCTGAAGCACCTGTGTAGTGGAACACAGTCTTGTAAGATCAAGACTTCTCAAGCTTCTTTTAATTTTCTGATATGGAAAGAGCTGCAGAATGGAGATCAATACCTTTTCTGATTGAAAATCAGAGATGAGAAATTCTCACTCAGAGTTTTAATCATTTGAATTTTGAATTATTTGCCATGGTGCAGTAAGCTGGCTCCCTCAGCTCTCTGCAGGCATTTTGCTGCTCATTTCCCCTTCAAAGAAAACCACAAAGCAGCTCCCACTGCAACTAAGTTGGTTCTAGAGATATCAACCTTAACACTTACCCAAAATCTGTTTTAGGCTTTTATGGAAAGTGTATTTTCTTACACGGCACTAACTCTTCCTGAGCATATTATATTGCAGGTATCCTATTGAATTTTCAATTATATATCAGTCAAGAACAAAACATAATATTTAGGGTATTAAATTTTACCTAATTTCCTTATAACATTACTCCATAAAATAATCTGTGAACTTTTCAACAGAGATTATTTCTTCACTCACTTGGTATACTTAAGAGTAGATGATGCCCTAGCTGGTGTAGCTCAGTGGATTGAGTGCAGGCCTGTGAACCAAAAGATCACAGTTCTATTCCCGGTCAGGGCACATGCCTGGGTTGCAGGCCAGTTCCCACAAAGGGATGCATGAGAGGCAACCATACATTCATATTTCTCTCCCTCTCTCCCTCTCTCCTTCCCTTCCCCTCTAAAGATAAATAAACAAAATGTTTTAAAAAAAAGAACAGATGATACAGAGAGAGCGGGGTCGGGGGCGGGGGGGAAGAGGAGAAAGAGCTCAAATTGTGAAAAAATAATGTTAACCATTAATGAATTTGGATGAAAGTTATACATGTGTAATTATACCAATCTTTTAACTTTTTTATAGGTGTGTGGGGGCTAATAAAAATAGTTTTTCTCTCACCTTGTAAGTTCTTCTAGCTGGACTAATAATCAAATGCACAGAGACAGAACAGCAGAAGAAATGTAATAAGTTTATATGATGAATGAATATTTGTGAATACCATAATGAGACCCCAATGGGCATTGGAGAGTTGAGGTTTATATGCCACTATGGACAAAGAGGAAAGAGGGAAGTGATAAGATTTTAGAAGGTGAAAACAGGAAGTTACACATAGCCAGAAACAATGAAATGCATGGCAGTCAAATTCCTGCTAGGCAACCCAGAAACAATGGGGTGCAGAGGTGAATCTAGTTAACCTGTCTCTGCTTGGAGCCTTCCTATCAACGGCCAGGTGGATATACTGATTCCCTACCTGAAGCAGGCCTTCCATCTTGATATCTTAGGCAGAAAGAGGGAGTGTCCATGATTCTCTCTGGGCCTTTTGTTTCTTAATAACCAACAAAATCAATACCAGAAAAAGCACATTTTAGTGAGGTAAAACTTTGGTTCCCTTCATTGTGAAGCTCATCATGGTAGAAAGTTAAGAAAAAAAATAAGAGTAAAACAATAAAAAAGTTGAGTACACAAAATTTTACAAGTTAGAAAGTTAAGAAATACATTAATTTTATCCCTTGGGTCAAAGAGAAAATAAAAATATAAAATTACATTTACAAATATTTATGTTCCTCTCTATATGGTCATGGGGACAAGAGTTGACTTGATCTTTAAAAACATTTCAACAATAGGAATACATGAGTCTAAACATCCCAAAACTATCATGATGATAATAAAAGCAGATATGTAGTGGTAATTTAATGATGCAAGGCAATGAATGACCCATTGCATGTATAACCTCACTTATTCTTCATCAAAGACTTATGAGTAAGTGAAGTGCTATTATCCTCCAAGTTTACTTCGGTCCCATGGTTTGGGGAATGGTGGAGTCAAGATTGCTCCCCTTTGTTATGCACAGCATCATTACTCATCAGCTTCTTCTTGCCGTTATCCATCAGAGCTGGCTGTCACCATGCTCCCATAAGTGAAGTGTCTATCTTAGTATAATGATTAAGTGTGGAAGCTCTGAAAGCAGCAAACCTGCAAAGCGAATTTCTATTCCAATTCTTACTAGCTATGTGACATCGGTCCATTGATTTGCCCTCATTATTCTTCATTTTCCTCAACAGTAAAATGGAGATAGTATAGCTTCAAAAGTTGACAAGATTACTTGAGATAGGTGCATTTAAAGAATATAACAAAGTGCCTGGTACATGAGAAGTATCCTGTAAATGTTAGACATTATTCTTGCAAAGGGCAGGGAAGGCAGGCATTCCTCACCGCAGCAGCTTCAAATGGTCTTGAAAAACAACAACAACAACAACAACAACAACAAAAACAAACCTGAGTATATTCCAAAGTAAAAAGTCTCAAAAAGGAAAAGGAGACACAGAGTTACTAAAAGCAGAAATATTTATCAATTATTTAGAAGATGGGCTAAATTCAGTTATATGCCCATGCAAAATACCTACTTAATATTAAGTATAAGCTTAATAAATATTTGTCAAGTAACTGAAGTTAGCAATTAACATCTGCACCCCCATGTTCATTACAGCATTATTTACAATCACCAAGATTTGGAAGCAGCCCAAGTGTCCATCAGTAGATGAGTGGATAAAAAAGCTGTGGTACATATCTTACCTGTAGTGGAATCTAATGAACAAAATGAACTAAGAAGCAAAATAGAGACTGAATTATAGATAGAGAGTAGGCTAACAGCTGTTTGGGCTGTTGGTGGAAGTCCTGGGAGGACAGAGAGATTGAGCAAAAAGAAAAAAAACAAACAACTAATAGACACAGACAATTGTGTGGTGACTGCTCCGGGGAGTGGGGTGGGACAAAGTGGAGATGGAATGTAGGGGCATAAGTGGTGATGGACGGAGACTTGGCTTGGGGTGGTGAACACACATACAGTGTATAGATGCTGAGTTGTGGTATCGTACATCTGCAACCTGTTTAATTTTGTTAACCAGTGTCACCCCAATAAATTCAATATTTTTCTAAATAAGTAAGCAAAAGCAATTAGTGTCAAAGTGCTTTACAATAAAGATGGTTAAACAAAAATTTTAACATCCAGGGCTAAAACTCTTTTTAAAAGAAAGAATTAGGCCATTGCTAGCCAAAAAAAAAAAAAAGGCTCCTGGGGCATAGAGTCTCAGCCACTGGCAGCATGGCCAGGTAGGAAAGACAACATGTCCATACCCAGAGTTATGCAAGCATTTTTACATGTCAGGAAAGGGGAAGAAAGATGTGAGCTGTTCTGGAAGGATTTACATCAGCTACAGACAGAGGGGATGGGAGAAAGTGAAGCAGGGCTCGTTCTGGGATAGGCACAGCAAAGTCCACCAGGAAAAAGTGTCTGTGCCTGTGAATTAGCTGTAGGTGCCAGATTGGAAAGTTCATGTGTTACTAAAAAGTGGAGGCTCCTGGGGTTCTGTGGCACCATGATGTCCTCTGGGATATTCATGGAAGCAGCCACCTGAAAATTAGTCCTCAATTCCAACAGATATATGGGAGTTGAGCAGTCTTTTGTTAGACTTGGCCCACAACTATTAACAGCTTCATTGTTCTGTCTCTTCCTCACTCTCGGGCTCCTGTGATTTTAATTTAGAACATTTCAGAATTTTTTTCAATATTTAGAAAAGCAGTATTATTTTACTAATTTAAAAAAATAGCAGTAAAATATCAAATGTTGAATGTTTAAACTTAATCTTGAATTCATGAATTAAACAGAAAAAATCCAAGATCATTTCATAATGTGAGTGCATCTCACCAAATGTCTTATCATAGTAAAAGGAGATCAGACGTAAGAAATATTATCCAAGAAACTTTGGTCATGGAAGTGTTGGGAGCTTTCACCAATGTCTGTTTAACATGCAAAAGTCAACTATTCCAAACTGTCAAATAAAAATCTGCCAATTTTCTTCTTAAATCTCTGCCTCCCATGGCAGGAACATTAGCTTTGGGTGACTTAACTCCACCTATCCATCCCATTTTATCCAAAGAATAATTAAGAAATAAAACAATTTTTAAAGCACAATGCATAGTCAATGTATTTCCTATCCACTTACCAAAAAAGTAATTATCCATAAAGTCATAAGCTCTACCTAAAACCTGGATCATGCTTTTGCTTTTTTTAAGTGAATAAGAAGTGAGGTAACAAGGAATCTAAGGATAATTTACTCCAGATTCTGAGGAGGCGGCACACAATTTAGGTTAATGGAAATACTGCCGCCCTTCTGCATTCTGCATCTCCATTAATGCCATGCCTAAGGTTATCTTAGAATCCTAAAATATAAAAACAAATTAGAATATAGTTTTGTTTTTAAAAATGATTATGTAAATACTGAAAAGTAGGGGCATAAACAATCATTCTTAATTCTTTTTAACTACAATATTCTCTCTCCAACCTGAGACTCATATTTCAGAGGATCCCTGTGGTAAAAATAATTTGCAAAAGCAGAAATTAGAGCCTAAGAGGAAATAGAGTTATGAGAACAAAACCAAGTTTGAACATAGTCAATTACTTTAATAGGTTTAATATTCATTAAGATCAAACAATAGCTAGCATGTATTGAAGAAGTAAAGGCACATTATTATACATAAAAGGAGAAAAAATCATAAGATAGAGACTTTTTACAGAATATGACTTTTTTTTTTTATAAGAAGAAAACCTCTTAAAGGGCCTTTCCCTTACAGAATGCCTGAATGTTCAGGAGGTATCTGGATAAGCCAGTATGAGACAAAAAGTGGGATGAATTACCGTTCATAATGGACAAACATGTATCCATCATATGGAACTGCTAGCTGGCCGTGAGTGTGAGGAAAACAAACAAACAAACCTGAAGATAAAGGAGCGGACTGGAGACAATACAGAATTGAGAATGAGTCAAGCATTTTATCATGAAGGGAGGATAATTGAAGCTCTCTTTGGAAGGTTGTTCATTATTCATTTTAAAGTTACTTATTTTTCAATTTTTCTAATCCCTAGCCATAATCTCCAAATCATCACTAAAATTCTCCTAAAAGCAACCAAACACCTAAGCTAATGGTGTTTTATAAAATATCAGATAAAAAGAAACAATTGCAACAGATGAAATGCAGAATCCAAAGAAACAGGAATCACTAACAGGAGTGAAATGTGAGCCTCTTCTTCACCAAATTCATAGAGATATGCAAAGGAGTACTGGGTTTAAGTTAAATTTATCTGAATTTGTAAGAAAGAATGAAAAGCCTAAGTGACATCATCCCAGCTCCTCAAATTCTTTTTCCGTAGTTTAAAAAATAAGTTTGTAAACATGTTTTGCTTTCAGACAGATAGTATTCAAAAACATCTCACACCATGCACAAAAATTAACTCAAAATGAATTAAATTTTTGAACTTAACATCTAAAACCACAAAACTACTACAAGATAACAGGGGAGAAACCTCCTTTACAATGAATGGTCTTGGCAATGATTCTTAAAATGTGACACCAAAAGCAAAGACAACAAAAGCAAAATAAGCAAGTGGGGCTATATCAGTGTAAAAGCTTCTGTACAGCAAAGGAAACTGTCAACACATGAGACAAAATGTTTGCCAATCCTGTGTCTGATCGGGGTTAATGATCAAAATATATAAAGAGCTCATAAAACTCAATAACAAAATAAAACTAATTTTTTTTTTAAAAAGTGGTTGGAGAAACTGAATAGACATTTTTCCAAAGAAGACAAACAAATGATCTACCAATGCATAAAGTTGTCAACATCACTAACCATTAGGGAAACAAAAATCAAAAACACAATGAGATATCAAGTCACATCTGTTATTAAAAAGTCAAAAGATAAAAAGTGTCAAGGATGTGGAGAAAAGGGAACTTTTATCTGCTGTTGGTTAGGATGTCAATTGGTGTAACCATTATAAGAAAAAAAAATATGGAGATTTCACCCCCAAAAAGAAATAAAAATAGAATTGCCAAATTACCTAGTATTCCCACTTCTGAGTGTACATTGGAAGGAAATCAATATAGAATATTGAAGAAATAATTGCACTCCCATGTTTATTACAGCATTATTCACAGTATCTAAGATTTGGAACTAACCTTATAGCCCATTGATGAATAAAGAAAGAAAGAAAATGTGGTGTGTGTCTTTATATTGACACAGAATATTATTCAGCCCTGAGAAAGAAAGAAGGAAATCCTTCCATTTTCAAGAAGGCAGATGCACCTTCATTATTCTAAGTGAAATAAGCAAGAAAAAACAAACACTGCATGGTATCATTTATATGTGGGATCTTAAAAAAGCTCCAAAACTTTCAACTCATAAAAACAGAGTTGAAAAGTGGTTGCCAGGGGCTAGGGGTTGGGGGTTGGGGAAATAGGGAAAGGTTGGCAAAAGGGTACAACCTTTCTGCTGGAAGGTGAATACAATCTGAGGGATATAATGTAAAGCATAGTGACTATACTTGAAAACACTGTGTTGTATCATTGAAAAATGTTGACACTAGAACATGTGTTCTCATGCAAAAAGCAATAAAATACAAACAAAAAGTACACAATAGATATATGAGGCTATGATATATTAATTAACTAGATGGAGAAATCTTTTCACAATATATGTATACATCAAATCTCCCTGATGAACACTTACACTGTCTTATAATTTTATTTGGCAATGATAGCAAGAAAAACAAACCACTATGTACACAGTACTCCAAACATTAAATGGTTATTTAAAAAATAATCAGAGCAAAATAGTTTCTCTAAGCTATAGAATGATGGCTTAATTTACACATACTTGTGAAAGTCTTGTGAATTTGGAAACATATATAAAATAAATCTGAACCCTAATGCTTTGTGTTCAAGGAATTTGTGATTAGTGAAAAATCATCTGGTCATGTACTTCATAGCCTAGAAATCTAAAATATTTCAGGTATAAAATGCTATGATTCAAAGTTTTATAAAACACAGATACCTTAAACTTTGAGTTTGTGAAATCATCTGAAGAAAAAGCATGATGATTTATTTTCTGACACAAAGGACTCCTGAATATCATCAGATAATGGAAGTGAACAAACTAGTAGATTATCAACCTAAACACCAATAAGGTTTTCACTATAAGAAATCTTTAAGTATTTTTGTTCTTACTTAGATTCTGTATCCTGGTTGTGTGTGTGGTTGTTTTTTTGTTTGTTTGTTTGTTTTTTGCATATTCTGTAAACTTTTGCTTAGATATCTATTAACTTAGGGGCCTAAATAACTTCTCAAAATTCTATAGCAGGAGTGTCAAACTCATTTTCACCAGGGACCACATCAGTCTTGCGGTTGCCTTCAAAGGGCTGAATGTAATTTTAGGACTGTATAAATATAACTACTTAACTAAGGGCAAGGAGCCCGGCACTGCCACCGGGTAGAAACAAGGTGCCAGGCCGGATAAAACAAGGTGGAGGGCTGGATTCAGCCCACTGGCTTTGTATTTGCCACCTGTGTTCTGTAGCTTTTGAGATTCCAGGAGAAATCAAGAGTCACTAATAAGGTAGAGTTAAGTATTGATATCTTATATTGCTGAGGAAACAAATGAGCTTCTAAAGGTTGGATCATTTCACCAAGTTTGAGTATTTGTTAATAACCTCAGTGATATTCAACTGAAGACTGACTAATCTTTATTACCTTCTTATTGTACTTTGCACATGCTCTACACCCAGAACCTTGGAATCAGGCAACTAGCATTAATATTAATAAAGATTAACAATAGTTCTTGAGATTAGAAATACAGCTTTAAATCTAGCGATCAGTAATCACATAGATTCTTTGGATCCATGCTCTAGACAGCTAACTTAAAGGCATAATTTTGGAATATTAGTCCTTTATAAATTTAAAACTTCCAGGTTTAAGGCAGATTGATAACAGTTCACCATATCAGCTAATCCTAATGTTTTTTGTAAAATATGATAAATATTAATTAATTGATTAAAATATCAATAAAATTAGATAAAACAAATATAAAGAATGGTAAATACAGGATCCAAGATAATAGTTTTCTTTAATGGATAGAGGTAGGAAGAAGGGATAAGAGGGTCAGATGATTAAGTGTAGGATAATCTGGAGATCCTGGCTTTGTTTCACATGTTGGGTTTGCAGGGGCTTATTAATTATCAGTAGTGAGATAGGAAGGAAGGAAGGAGGAGAGAGACTGGTCATGCATTGACCAATAATAATTGTGTTTTGAACCAAGTATTATGATTATTGTGAGTAGCTGAGTTCCAAAGGTGAGTGGGGGAGGTTTTAGAATTCACTATGTTATAAAAATTTAGGAAATGAAGTCTTACACAATCAGATTTTTCTGGCTTTATTAAATATATTAAATATATTTTTTCTAACAAAGAGACCTATTAAATAAAACAGAATCACTGACTAAGTCTTAGGATAATAATTTGAAAATCTCTTTTCAAGGAGGACTTTAGAAGCAAGCATATGGTTTAGAAATTTTGGCTAACATCTGTGAAATTTCACTTATATTTAAACAGAGCTGTGAATGTCTCCTCTGGGCACCTAGCATTCTATTTTAATTATGACACTTAAAAAATTGTTTTAGCATCTAACAGAGCACACATGATGTGAAAAAACTTGTTAAACCACCTCCTCTGCAGTTTTAACAATAAGACAAATATGAGATCATTGTATTACTTAAAGCTCCTTATATGAGCATTAGTGCGTTGGCACTATTTTCAGAAAACATTTGCCCTTGATGATATCATCTTGTTATACATATTTGCCATTTTAGGGGACTCTTTTTCAAATTTGCTTTACACAAATTGTATCTTACAATTTTGAGATATTATAATGTAAACTTATGGTATAATATGTATGTAGGTGGCACAAGCCTACTCAAGAAATTCAAAGTAAATGGCATGCTATCCGCTAAGGATGGCTTTAAGTCATGTTTTTGTGCCAAACTGTCAGCCTTAAACATCAAATTGTAGGGTTTTGGTTCATTTGTATCATATTAAACACAACATTTAAATATGCCAATCTTAAGATATAAAAAATAGGCTGCATGCATGCATAAATTAAATTACTTATCCCTTGGGAAAAAATAGGGTTGAAGTTACATTCCACAAGCTACTTGGTTAAGCTGTATTCTACTCTGCATATAGACACTTGTACAGAATTCAGGCAAAGTACTAGACATGTCTAATAACAAAATGTCTAATGACAGCACAGAGAGTCTCATTATCATTTAAAATTTTTCATGGTAATTCTTTGGATATAGAAGTACACTTGGTTAACTAGCAACTTATGCATCTCCCAAGTGACAAGTGATTTGGGTAATTTTATATTTATCTGGCAAAATCCACAATGATTCAAGGGCAACTCTCTTGGGGAAAAATATGTACTTTGCTCTTCCACAGTTTCATATTGTGGTGAAGATGAGGGAGTGGGGTTTCAGGCAAAGAGTTCAAGTCCCTTTCTTTTCACTCTTAGTCTGGAAGAGAAACTTTGATTTGAGATATGGACTAATGATGGAATCAAGAACTTTTATATAATATATTCAAATCACTGTACTGAGGTATAGATTCTTTTTGTCTTTATGACTTACTCACATGGTCAAAGTGCAAGTAAAGTCCAAAGGAAAGGAGGAATAAGAACATTTTCTGCTCTAGGCTCTAACATAGAAATTGTAAAGAGTTAATGAATGTTCTATTGTGTATACCCTAGATCAGCAAGATCAGAAAACAGATCTGGATTAAAAGCAAGAGCTTTTGAAGGAAGGAATGGTCACCTTTCCCATCTGAACTACAGAATTCAAGCATAACATCATTGGTGGTTAGATAAGATAAAGGACACCATAAATTATGGTAGAGGTGGAAGACTCCATCCCTTCTTGGGGCACCCAGCTATAGAAATACAATGCATTTATGAGTAAGATTATTTTTTCAGTATGTGTATTTTTCTGAAATATGTTTACATACACTTAAACTACCTTGGAAGATTGCATCCACATAATCACTCATTGAATCATACAGGAGCATGTATTATTTGCTATGTACTATGCTAATTAATTAGAGTTCAGTTGAATAAAAGTGTGAATGAGCTTATATCCTAGAAGAGTGAGTGGACACAGGATTGCAACACAGAGCTGTGGTGGCAGAAGTAAAGGGAGCACTCTGTAGAAACACTCTATTCAAACTGGCATAGAAAACTTACAGGAGTCATCCAAATGGAGATCTAAAGAATGAATAGGCATTATCCAGATAAAGGAGGTGAGGTGGTAGGAATTCTAATTGCAGTCAAATAACTGTTTATATAAGCCAGACTTACATGTTTGAGAATGGAGGAAAAGTGTAGACCTACTAAGTCCTAGCTACATCTCTAGATGAATTACAGAGCCTCTCTTGGCTTGTCTCATTTTCAAATAGCATTGATAGGATAATAAAATTACATTTCATATAATCTAGCAAATACAGCACAATAGTTTTCCCATAACTGTTAGATTCTTTCAGCCTTTACTTTTTTCCACCAGCCGTTACTGTTGGTGGGAATGCAGACTGGTACAGCCACTGTGGAAGACAGTATGAATTTCCTCAGAAAACTAAAAATGGAACTGCCTTTTGACCTGGCAACTCTGCTTCTGGGAATATATCCTAAGAATCCTTAAACACCAAATTCAAAAGAACCTATGCACCCCAATATTCATAACAGCACAATTCACAATAGCCAAGTGCAGTCTAAGTGTCCATCAAAAAAGTGAGTGAATCAAAAAACTGTGGTACATTTACACAATGGAATTCTATGCAGCAGAAAGAAAGAAGGAGCTCCTACCCTTCACGACAGCATGGATGGAACTGGAGAGCATTATGCTAAGTGGAATAAGCCAGGAGGTGGAATACAAATATCATATGATCTCACCTATAAGTAGAGCCTAATCAATAAAACAAAGAAGCAAGCAAAATAGAACCAGAGACATGGAGACTAAGAACAAACTGATAGTAACCAGAGGGGAGGGGAAGAGGGATAACAGGGAATGAAGGTGAAGGGTCAAGTCAAGGAACATGTATAAAGGACATAAGGACAATGACACTGGAGGAGGGAAGGGTTGAATGTGGAAGGTGGAGGCTGGGTAGGGCTGGGGGGAAAACTGTAATTGAACAACAATAAATAATTTAAAAAGATTTAATGCTGCAACAATTAAAACATTTTGCCAGTTCACTCTGTTCTTTACTTAATCTGTCAAACCAAGAACAAATTGGCTGAATTGATGTGTCACATTGGTCAATATGTCACACTTGCTGATTTAGGGAATAGTAGTCTCAAGATCAAGAGATAAAATACCTCCGAGATAAAATAATCTCAGGAGATAAGCAGCTTGAAGGGACAGAAAATGCCTTGCCTCTCGGTTTGCTGTGATCAGGTTAATATTGAAAAACACCTTCAGTTTTCAGTTCATCTTGCTTCAGATAGCCTGGGGACCAAGAATAATCACTAACAGTTGGGTCAATATCGACAAGAAAATTATATTGGAAGCTTGATGTAGTCTATATATTTTATGCTTGAAGAAAGAAAATACTTGAAATTTCTTTTCTAGAATACTAAAAAATCATGACTTATATATAGGGCTAATTGCTAGCATTTAAGTGAAAATGGTATGTGTCCTGAAATCTTAATTGTTTTACATTCAGAATTTCAAAAATCAGATTTATTTCACCATTTCCACTGAGTGTAATCCTAAACAGTACTAAAATTATATTCAAATTAAAATTAGCGTATCTATGATCTTTATGGTATTTTTCTATCTGGTTGGAGTCTCAAGTATCCTTTACCTTGTTTTAATGTCCTACAAAAGTTGAACTTAATTTGATTCTTTGGTACTCTGTGTTTGTGTGCACATGTGTGTGCCTGTGTGATGAGCTTTTACAGTGGTGCAGTGATTATTACTTTTTTCTTTTTTTTGTAAATAGAGTGGATCTTTTTAGGCTGATGCTGTTTAGTGCCAAGACTATTAAAGTCAATCAAGCATGCATTTCTGCTGATCTAGTAACTCTATGGAGTTCCTTAGATTGATACTGAATTGACCTTTGCTGCTTACTTTTATTTTCTGCCTAAAATAGGTCTTCTGGTAGTTTTTAATAAAATAATCAGAGATTTATATGTACTCTAAATAGTTTAAGTGAACAATAATCCTTCCTTTCCACTGGTACCTCTGTGCAGTCTAAAACTACTTATCTATAGTCATATCAAAGACCCTTCATTAAAAGATATTTCTATTTCAAGTATGAGAATGTTCAGCAAAATTCTCATTAACCAGTTATGAAGAGTTCATGAAAATCCTTGAGTAATGAAGTCAAACTTTATTCAACTATGTTTTTTATTTTCATTCATTCTATATTGGGAATATTAAACATTAGGTATATTAAAATTGGCTAGTATTACAAAATGTAGACATTTAAAGAAAAATCAAGCAAAAGCAGTTACTTTGTGACACTCAATCATCTTTTACATTCATCAATACAATCAGGACTTGAAGGCCAGCTATTTTAACACCAAACTCTCTACTCTCAACTTTCCTCCCTAACTATTGATATTTTTTGAATCACTATTTTGCCTACCTCAACTAGGAGTAATTCATACTTTCTCAGTTCTCTGCTCTTATAATAAAATTAAGAGCTTTGTTTGATTTGGTTTGAGTCCATGCTCACTGAGACCATTTACATATCTGTGCCATGGCACCTTCATCTTTTATAAACAGAACATATAGACCTAAAGGGTTTCTGTGGAAATAAAATGGGGTGGTTATATAATCACTGATAATACCTGGATCTTATGGATCTACAAGTAAGCCTTGGGGCCATAGAAAATGACTGGAGGGATTTAAACAACTGTGCACAGTAGGTGGGCTGTATTGAAGGCCTCTCTTTCTCTCTCCCCCCGTATCCAAAAAGCCCTGAAACTAGAGTCTCAGAGAGGCCATGTAACTTGCCTTAATCAATGGGATATTAACAAACTCAAGAAGGTAAAAACTTGAATTGTGCCTGAAATGTTAGCTTTGTGTGCTCTTACATATAAGCATTCATCTTAAGGAACATGTCTGAACTAGCTTGCCAGAGACACGAAAAATCACTGGTGCAGCGAAGTCACCCAGACAACCCTGTGGCCTTGTGAGCCCTAGCCAACAACATTGCCCTACCACCAATGCTACCATGGACTCCACAGTGCCCTTTTAAAAAGGTCCTTTGCATGTCCTTTAACATGTCTGGTGCTGAAAGAAGAATATAGGCAAAGTAATATAGTGTAAATAATGCCTAATAGCTCTATATTTGATTTAATATACATATAGATTTAGTATTTACTTCTATCACAAATATTTTTAAAACGTATTTAGATTTCATTCCTCCAATCTGTCCTTCTACCACCTGCATTTCCCCACCTCTCTTACCATTTTGATTTAGTCTCTCATTTCTCTCAACTTAACAGTCAGTAAATGGGCCTACATGGGCACATTTCCCAGCAGCTTGGTAAGCAATGACTGAGCTGACCTTGAAAGAACTGCTTAGGAGCATATTGGCTTGTATCTCCTTGCTTAATTCACCATTTACTTTTGGCCAATGCTTAGCCAAAGCAATCTCAAAGGGTCAAGTTGGTTTCTTCTATTGAGAAATGACTATTATCACCTTTTTAGAGCAGAAGGAGGAAGGTTCCAACATATTTTCCCTCCCACAAAGGGCTGAAATTCAAGAGTTCTCAGTATAGAATTGGTACCTAACTTAAACTAAGTAACTTTTATGAAGACGAGAACTAGGTTTTTGTTGGTGGCATTTCAGTTTCTGGGCATCATATTTAAGCCCATTATAGTATATACCAACTGGCAAATTCTTTGTTTAGATTGTGCATTAAATGCCCTTATGCCCCAGTTGGGGGCCTTGCACACATGTTGCACACACATGCACACACACACCCCCTCAAAGAAGTCCAAGTCCTGTCTTTCGAGTGCTTACTCTTTCACAGATAACACACCAGAAAGGTAGAGCCATGATAAGTTTGTTTTTCAAGCTTACTTTGTTGCTGCAAAATATATAAACACAAATCCCATTATTTCATATTCTTTGATGGATGCTAACTATTTCTAGAGAATAGTTAGGATTTTTTTTTATAACCAGAACAGTCTTTAGAGAAGGAAAAAAAATCTGTACAAACTGACACTCCATGAATAGAGAAAAGGTCTGAAGAGGAGACTAACTAGGAAAACAGGAAAGTATGGATGACATCTGACAATCACAGGATGCTATATGTGTAGAGATGTTGTAGGTATTTCCTGGTTTTCACTCTCAACCTTTACCAGCATCTCCATCAATTACGAATTTTAAGAGTAGATCAGCTGGTACCAAAATCAGAGAGCTGCATGTCAGCTTTGCTATAAATGAGGCAATCACTAACAACTCTAAATATGTTTTGGAGACATACAAACACTGTTTCACCTGTGCTATGTCTGACTTCTCTGCCAGCCTTTATTTCCAGGATTAAAATAAATATATTTATCATTCAGCCATACACTGCAAAATTTTTCCATCGCTTGGTTTTCTCATTTTCCAGGGCAAACTTTTCAATACCCGAGAGAAAGCAATTGAAGTAGAACTGTACCACAGTGCATTTCCAATGTGATGCAGCAGAAATAACATTCAATGGAATTATTCTGTTAGCAGTGCCTGTGAAACCAAGCTGAATAGTCTATGCTTTCAGTAAGTATTTGACATTAGTTCATTTTTTTCCAGTCCTGGAAGCTTTATTCTGTTTTATTCCTTAGTGCATATTTATTTGGAGAATATATATTTTCTAGAATAATTTCCAAATATTAAACTAGACATGGTAAGCTAAAGGATGTTCAATACTCAGAGCTAAGAATATGGCTGACCCTCTGCCAAACTATGCAGTAGGGGAGGTTTTCTGGGCCCTCTCAGCCTCCCCATCACCCCAAAAACACTGACATCATAATCACCAAAAATCTCTGAGCATTTTAAGGACATGTGTCACAGATTCCCCTTAATGACGTACATAATAGGGCTTCTAAGGGGAGTTTCCTGCAGCAGCCTCACAGCACGCTTGTGGATATGTCTCCTATATGCCAAAAGAGACTGTTGATTTGATTAAGTTAAGGGTTTTGAGATGGGGAGAGGATTATCTGAATTATCTGGGACAACCCAGTGAAAGCAGAGGAATCTGTACAGGGGAAAGAGAAGGCAGGGGACTCAGAGTTAGAGAGCTACAGCAGTGGAAGCGGAGGTGACATTGACCTGGGCCATTAGCAAAGATGTGTGGACAGCCTCCAGAAAAGGCAAGGAAATGGATTATCCACCAGAGCCTCCAGAAGGAGCACAGCCCATTTTAGGCTTCTTTAAGGAGAAGGTCTTCTGACCTCCAGAGTTTGTAAGATAACAACTTTCTGTCATTCTAAGTCCCATAATGTGTGGCTAATTGGTTTTAGCTACAATAGAAAACTGCCGCATAGCCCAAGATGGATAGAAGGGTTTACCTCAGATTTGTGGATGCTAATTTTGTCTATTGTAGTGGATTATAATTGATACATTACACAAAACCACATTTTGAAAAGAACGATTCCAAGTTGAAATGAAAAGAACATACTACAAAATGAAAAGAGGCTTTTGGACTTTTGAACTTTGTGGTCAGGAAACAGGCTGAGAAATTTTTTCATTTATGCACACAAGCCATTTCTTATAGGATAAGAATGGTGCCCAAGGGGTGTTGCCAAGAGATGCCAGAAGAGAGAACAGGGATGAGACCTAATCAAGAAACTGGCAACATATGCCCAGCTGGATGTCAGAAATGCTATATACCCGCAATTGCTGCAGGTCTTCAGTTTTCTCTGTTTGAATCAAATTATCTGTATTGGTTATCTTATGAATCTGTAATTTAGAGGTCCGATAAAAAAAAAGTGATTCTCAAGGAGCTGTATCTCAGGAACTATGTGTAAATAACTTTATCCACACATGGACATGATTTAAATAAAATATATTAGACCTCGAGGCTGATACTCTTGAAAAAAAAAAAAAAAACTGGGGTAAAAGAAGGTGTCCTATAGAAGAGAGTGTGTGAATTTTGTTGGGGGAAGTACATACATTTTGATTTCCAAAATGGCTGCCACATTGTCTCCTGTTACAAAAAGCAAATCTACAATGTGACCCCTGACCATTCTCCCATTGAAAAGAGAGCTCTGTGTTCCCTGCCCTTTGAATCTAGGCAGACTCGTGACACTCCTGTACCAATTCTATGAGGAAGAAGTGACACTGCATAACTCTCAGGATTAGATTAGAAAAGGTGATGCAGCCTTCACCTTGTTTGCTGGAGCCCAAGTCACTGTGGAAATTGCCCAGTGGCCCCGAAGCTCCCAGGCTGTCAGGAAGCCCCACATAACCCACGTGAAGAGACCACATGGGAAAGACTATCAATGACACAAAGAGAGAGACCCTGCCAGCACCCACCTGCTGCAGCTCCACCTACTTACACTTGCATCCCCGCCACTCTCCCCAAGCATATTTCGAACTCTTGACCCACAAGTATCATGAGATATACCAAAATTGTTTTTCTTAACCCAATAAATTATGGGGGAAGTATTACACAACAATAAAACTAGTGCTTCCCTCAAAATCCTTAAAACAAGAAGACCCTGTTTTCAATTATTTACACATTGATGGTGAGTTACTTCTTGAACTTTTACCTGTATTAGAAAGCCTTCCTGAATACTGTAGCAGAGCTGAGTACTCACTTCACCTTATTTACGACCATCAAACTGTAAATATTTTTTCTTAAGATTGTGCTTACTATACTGGATATTTATTATTTATGCATCTCTCACTTTTTTCCACTGAGATATGAAATCCTCAAGGGAAAAGGCCCTGAGTCATTCAAGTTTATGTCTCTCGAGGTGAAAAGCACAAAGGCTACACATAATTGGTAATGACTGTGGGGCCTGTTATATAAATAAATGAATTACAGTTATTTGAAAAATCACTTTTGTTGTGGAGGGAATAAAAGGAGGAGGCTTTTTATTCCTTTGTGGGATTCATGCCCTTATGGTATAAGTAGAAGAGGGACTTTTTTGTTTATTTAAAGGTATTGGACCTTTGCTGTAGTTTTTTGAGCCACAGAATGGAAAAGGAGAATCTTATCAATTTATCAAGCCACTAGTGAGAGGGTGGAACACATTTGAGAAAGCAAAGTATGATGTATAATACTTGTGTATGACCACAGTTTGGGAAGGAGCAAGAAGCTGATCTTATGGTAAACCCCAAGGTCAAGAGGTAGAACAATACTTGATGTTCAGCTTCTTGTGGGACCCATCTAGGACCCTTGACTAAGAACACCAGAGCTTACCCAATACACAGCCAACCTGGAGATCTAGCTGGTGGTACCTAGGGTAGCACTGAAATGGTTTCCTAAGAGATACCTAGCTTCCATTTCCTTAAAATATTTCTTGGGAAGTGGAAAAAAAAATAGAGAAGGGTAAATGTTCTTTGCAGTAGATACACCTTTTACTTGTAGGGGGACATAAAGGGGATAACACTTTCGAAATGCCCCTAAGTGAAATCATTCAGTCAACTATATTTTATGGAACATCTACTTTATTGTCTCAGAAAATGTGGGTATAAGGGCAAACAACACAGATATGTCCCAGTGTTCATGGAAGTTTAATTCTATAAAGGGAGACAATAAACTCACAAGAAACCAAAAACGTAGTCTACATCCAGAAAATGGAAGTGTTGAAAAAAATGACACCTGGCAAAGGGAGAGAGAGTAGCTGGAGGGATTCGGTACATTAGCTAGGATGGCTGGGAAGGGCCCTGCCCTCCCTTCAGACCTAATGCAAGAGCCCATGTCTCCACATAAGCAAGGGTCACAGAGTATGGAGCACAATACTGAGACTTTATGGAGAAACATGTCGGGCAGTAGAGGTAAGGCACTGACGCTTCTAAGAAAGATCCTCCTCACTGATGAAGAGCATCTCATGAGGACAGTCCCCTCTTCATTTCCTGCACTGAACACTGCCCCAGGAGGACAAGATATGCAGAACTACTGCAGTCATCTTCTGATGTGATGGAAGGCAATGGACACTGCAGAGAAGCCACCCCAGGATCTTGATTTCATGGAGCCAGAACCAAACTTTGGATCACCTACTTTGGTTCTTCTATTGTATGAGGAAAACAAACACTAGTTGTTTAAGCCACATTTACGATACTTGTAACCCAAAGCATGCTAGTTTGTTAGGGCTGACCTAACAAAGTAGGACAAACTGTGTAGATGAAACAAAATTTATTGGCTCAGTGTTCTGGAAGCTAGAGCTCTGAAATCAAGGGGTCCTGAAAGTTGGTTCCTTCTGAGGGCTCTAAGGGAAAGACCTATCCTAGGCCTCTCTCCTTGGCTTACAGAAGGCTACTTTCTGTCAGTGTCTCACATCTTCTTCCTTTTATGTGTGTCTTTGTGTCTAAATCTTTCCTTTATATAAGAAAAGAAATTATGCTGGATGAGGAGCCACTCCTAGTGACCTCATTTTAACCTGATTACCTCTGTAAGGTCTCTGTCTCCAAAGGTCTCTTTCTGAGGCATTCGGGGTTAGAACTTTAACAAATAATTTTGAAGAATCAATTCAACTGATAAGACAAATAAATGCACACATTCCCATTGAGTAGGTAACTCTTGACCTGTGAGACAAAGAATGCAGAAAGAGATCTGCAACACAGACTTGGGTGAAGAGCTACCTGTAGCAAGGGCTCTGAGATGGCGATTTAGTCAGAACTCAGTTGCGTATAGGTGCTAGTGCTTAACTTATTGCCTCGCAGCCTGAAATGCACTTTTCATCACCTATTCTGTGACAACAGAACTGGGCTTTAAATAATTTTACCATTTCCACCTGGCACAATGCTAATTTTGCTGTATCAGTAGCTGGAGCTGAGGCACATGGCAGGGTTCAGGGTTCTCTTCTTGGTTCTCATGGGCTCTTCTCAACAACTTCCTTCATCACATGGGGTTTCTTCAGGCCAGTCTCCTGAAGTGTTTGCAGTTGCTGCAGGACAGGAGCCAGCAGCCCATGGCCCCTTCCTCTGGGCAGTTTTCTAAGGAATCTCACAAGGTGAATTACAAGCAAGTCTGGCTAGCACGACAGCTTAACAAACTTCTCCACCCAGTGAACCATGGCTGCATCTTCTCAATGAGGCCTGGATCCTAATCCTAGGGGAAGAGTTCTTTTAGATCTGTTTCTTTCCTGGGTATTCTATCTTAGCCCAATGGGTAGAAACTGCTCCTTATATATTCTAGTCCTTAATTCTTTGGAGGTCACTTTACTCTTTACTAGACAATCACTATTATTACAATCTCTTGTTACAATTAATAATCCTTTATATTACTGTGCAGTTTCTATTTCTGATGAGACTCTGGCTTATGCAATATGCTAGAAATTATTCACAATACCATGAGAAGAAATGGAAGAGCAAGCTCTATTGCAGCACTCAAGGAAGGACTCCTGGAACAGTGTTGTGAACCAGCCTACAGAGGAGCCACTCTCTCTGCCACAAGAAGAGAAATCAGGCGCTACTGATGCATTTTCCAAGCACACTCCACTGAGCTTGGATCCAAGGCAGGAGAAACAGGTGATGACTTCCAAAACTTGGTGTCTTCTAGGCTTCCACACAAAATAGCATAACCCCTCAAACACTTCTGATTCTCTTCCCTCTTATACCAGTTAATTCCACAGTTGAGTTTTACATGAGAACACCAGAGTAGCAAAATCTAAATTACTCTTGATTTGGGAGTGTGACATCTATATTTCAGGCAGTAAGAAGTAAAAAGGATAAAAAAGTAAAATGAAAATGCCAATTGACTTTGCCCCCCACCCCCCCCCAAAAAAAAAAAACTTCCATGGAAGCCAGTGATACTGATTGTATCTCGCTGACAGAGCTGAGTTATGCATCTATGTCTTTTACAACTATTAGAAAAAGGCTACAAAAAAGAGGAAGTGTGCAGATCAACCAACAACATGTGCCTACCTGTGTGTACATGTCCTGCTTTGTTGTTTAAAGCCACCTTGATTAAGCTTTACGGTTGTGAAGGGATAGGGATAAGCTGAAGTTTGTGTGAAATGGGTCATAAACTTCCCATGTTACACTTTTGGACTTTAAAAATTAAACAATGAGACAAGACTTCCAGCCAAGACGGAGGCATACGTTGATGCACTTTACCTCCTAACACATCCAAAAGAAGGACAACAACAAATTTAAAAACAAAAAACACCCAGAACTGCCAGAAAATTGAACTATATGGAAGTCCAACAACTAAGGAGTTAAAGAAACATACATTCAGACCAGTAGGACAGGTGGAGACAGGCATCCAAGATGGAGAGGATGCTTGGTAAGGTGGTGGTTGGAGGCCTGGGGTGAACAAGGCAGTGGCTGGTAGACCAAGTGAGGCAGCAGCTGGTGGAGTGGGTAGTCCCACATTTGCCTGCAGATAAACTGGGAGGAATAACTAGGGAGCAAAACAGACTGCACAACCCAGGGTTCCAGCACATTAAAATAAAGCCTCAAAACCTCTATCTGTAAAAATCTATGGGGGTTGAGGTGGCAGGATAAGATCCTTGCCTCACAGGAGAATTCACTGGAGAGACCCAAGGGTCCTAGAACACACACAAGCCCACACACCTGGGAATCATTACCAGATGGGCACAATTTGCTTGTGGAAAGTAGGGGAAGTGACTGAAAGCTCCCCAAGAGCTGAGCAAGTGGCATTGTGCCCTCTCAGACTACTCCCCCACATACATAGCCACAATGCAGAGACCTGGGCATTCTCATCCTGGCAAATACCTAAGACTCCTGCCCATAGAATGTAACAGGCACCTGGAGGCAAAAAATATGGCCCAACTGAAAGAACAGATCAAAGCTCCAAAAACAGAACTAAGCAATGAAAAGATAGCCAATATATCAGATGCAGAGTTCAAGACACTTTTAATCAGGATGCTCACAGAAATGGTTGAGTATGGTTGCAAAATGGAGGGAAAAGTGAAAGCTATGCAAAGTGAAATGAAGAGAAATGTACAGGGAAACAGTGAAAGGAAGAAAACTGGGACTCAAATCAATGATTTGGAGCAGAAGGAAGAAGTAAACATTCATCCAGAACAGAATGAAGAAAAAAGAATTCAAAAAAATGAGGAGAGGCTGAGGAACTTCTGGGACAACATTAAACATTCTAACATCTGAATCATGTTAGATAGGTGTGCCAGAAGGAGAAGAGGAAGAGCAAGGAATTGAAAACTCATTTGAACAAATAATAAAGGAAAAATCCCCCAATCTGGCAAAGAAAATAGATTGCCCAGAAGTCCAGGGGCTCAGAGAGACCCAAAAAAGTTGGACCCAAGGAAACACACATCAAGGCACGACATAATTACACGACTAAAGATGAAAGATAAAGAGAGAATCTTAAAAGCAGCAAGAGAAAAGCAGATAGTTGCCTATTAAGGAATTGCCAGAAGACTATCAGCTGATTTCTCAAAAGAAACCTTACAGGCTAGAAGGGGCTGGAAAGAAGTATTCAAAATCATGAAAGGCAAGGACCTATATTCAAGAATACTCTATCCAACAAAGCTATCATTTAGAATGGAAGGGCAGATAAAGTGCTTCCCAGATAAGGTCAAGTTAAAGGAGTTCATCATCACCAAGCCCTTATTATATGAAATGTTAAAGGGGCTTAGCTAAGAAAAAGAAGATCAAAAATATGAACAGTAAAATGACAATGAACTCACAACTATCAACAACCAAACCCCCCAAAAAACAAAAACAAAAATGAACTAAGCAAACAAGTAGAACAGGAAGAGAATCACAGAAATGGAGGTCACATGGGGGGTTATCAGTGGAGAGGGGGAGGGGGAGAATGGGGGAAAAGGTAAAGGGAATAAGAAGCATAAATGTTAGGTACAAAAATAGACAGGGGGAGGTTAAGAATAGTGTAGGAAATGGAGAAGCAAAGGAACTGATATGTATGACC
>PVKU01013471.1:0-28680 GCA_004027475.1 Anoura caudifer | reverse complement strand
CTGTTGTAGTGGTTTGCTTAGTTGGCTTTTGTTTTAGGTCTGGTTGTTAATACCTGTGAGTTTGCTGTCTTTTTACTGTTCATATTTTTTATCTTCTTTTTCTTAGATAAGTCCCTTTAACATTTCATATAATAAGGGCTTGGTGATGATGAACTCCTTTAACTTGACCTTATCTGAGAAGCACTTTATCTTCCCTTCCGTTCTAAATGACAGCTTTGCTGGATAGAGCAATCTTGGATGTAGGTCTTTGATTTTCATGATTTGGAATACTTCTTTCCAGCCCCTTCTTGCCTACAAGGTCTCTTTTGAGAAATCTGCTGACAGACTGATGGGAATTCCTTTGTAGGTGACTGTCCCCTTATCCCTTGCTGCTTCTAGAATTCTCTCCTTCATTTTAATCTTGGGTAATGTAATTATAATGTGCCTTGGTGTGTTCCTCCTCAGGTCCAACTTCTTTGGGACTCTCTGAGCTTCCTGGACTTCCTGGAAGACTATTTCCTTTGCCAGATTGGGGAAGTTCTCCTTTATTATTTGTTCAAACAAGTTTTCCACTGGTTGCTCTTCTTCCCCTTCTGGTACCCATATAATTCAGATATTGGGACGTTTAAAGATGTCCTGGAGGATCCTAAACCTCTCCTCATTTTTTTGAATTCTTGTTTCTTCCTTGTTTTTTGCTTGGTTGTTTCTTTCTTCCTTCTGTTCCACTCCATTGATTTGAGTCCCAGTTTTCCTCCCATCTCTGTTGGTTCCCCATGCATTTTTCTTCATTTCACTTATTGTAGCCTTCATTTTTTTATCTAATTTGTGAGCAAAATCAACCAATTCTGTGAGCATCCTGATCACCAGGGTTTTGAATTGTGCATCTGATAGGTTGGCAATCTCTTCCTTGCTTAGATAAGTTGGCTCTGGGGCTTTGATTTGTTCTCCAGTTTGAGCCATTTTCATTTCTGGGTTTTTTTTTTTTTTTTTTGGTCTAGTCACGGCTGCTAGGTAGTGAGGGGTGGAGCCTCAGGTGTTCCCCAGGGCGGGACAGCCCAGTTGCTGGGTAGTGATGCTGTATGTGGGGGTGGGGTCCGAGAGGAGACAATGGCACTTGCTCCACTCACTCTCAGATTCCAGTCCCTTCCACCGCTTCCCCTTTGCCTGGATTATCTGCGAGTGAATGTGGGACCACCTGGTCAGCCAGCTGCCTTGTGTGGCCTCACTGGTTCTGCACAGTTGCCACCCCGTGCCCGGGTTCTGCTAGTCACCGCCTATGCACCTGGGGGCTGCCAGCCGCTGCTGCCTGCTTGCCCAGTCCGCACCTCTGCTTTTTCCTGCAGCGACTCCGCCCCTCTTACTGGTCTGGATGAATCATTGTTGGACTTCCAAACAGTTCCATTTTCTGAGTTCTGGTTGTTTTCATGTTTCTAAATCTTTGTTGTCCTTAATTTTGGTTGTGATAGGAGGCACAGTGTGTCTGCCTACGCCTCCATCTTGGCCGGAAGTCTCCATTGTTCTTAACATGAGAATTTCTCATTTCTTAAAAGGTAAATTGGTGTTGAATTATGAATTTTTAAAACTGTAAAGGTCTTTCAAATATTCTTTAACCTAGCCTCAGAAAAAATTCTTGAATCCTCTATGCACCATTACTTTTATTTTTTCTATTTCCACTAAGAGTTAAACATCTGAGTGATGCTTTCTCAGAACAGACCTGGGTATAAAAGGTTTGGTAATCTTCAGCAGAACCAGAACTAGAACCACTCACTGCCCCAGAGATGACAGGGGTGGATGCCAGGGTACTAGACTCAACTGCAGGTGTTGGGAGGAAATTCAGGCTGGCAGGCAGAACCCAGACTTTCAAGGCTCTGGAAACGTGTAACAAGGACAGAATGATTATCAGTATCTGTGGGATACATACTGGGGAAGCACAGTGGTGGCAACACCACAACATGGTGTTTAGAGACACAGGCTGACAGAATAATAGATGAGGATGCAGCTCAGTCTGTAATGAGTTCCAGGGGCAGGAGTTCCTGGTCTATAAAGACTAAATTTGACATCAACCTGCAGCTCTGCTCTCATGATGGGCCATCTTCCTTTTCACCCTCAGTATTCCCGTCATTGTGGCTTTCTGTGTAACCGCAGAACGCCAAGTTCCTTGGCACCCCAGGGTCCTAGTCATTCAGATTTCTGCTCAAATGTCCTCTCCTCATAGAAGCTCTCTAGCACATGATTCTACTCTAATAATTTGAGGATGTTCCCCTCACTATCAATGAAAGCTGTGTATCTGTCTTCTTTTTGTTGTATGCAGTAATCCCAGTCACATGAGGGTCAAGGACTCATGGGTGTGGAAAATGGTGTGGTGATTGCAGGGGGGAGGGGGTAAAGGGGACTAAATGGTAACAGAAAACACACAATAAAGATTAAATCAAGAAATAAAAATTAAAAAAACACTATTTGAAAAAAAACAAATAATCTCAAAGTGGCAATGTAAGGAGCAATCTCTTTCATTGAGTATTCATTTAATTTTGTTTTATTGATTTTAGACATAGAGCAAAGGAGGAGGAGAGAGAGAGTGAGAGTGAGAGAGAAAGAGAGAGAGAGAAAGAGACAGACATAGATTAGATTGGTTGTCTGCTATACGCACCCCGGCCATGGCTCGAACCTGTAACTTAGGTTTGTGTCCTTACCAGGGATTTAGCCTGCAACCTTTTGGTATACAGGACAATCCTCCAACCAACTGAGCCACAGGGCCAGGGTAAGTATTCATTGAATAGGCACCCCCTATACGTAAAGGTGCTTTACGTAAAGTTGCTTTACATGTGCTACTCTATTTACTTAGCTCAGAAAACTTGAAAAGTGAACTCTATTATCCTGCTTATACAGACGGCAATGCTGAGTCTCACAGACGCTAACTTATTACACACACACCCTGCACTGAACTTCAAAGGCTGCGTCCTTGCCAGTACACCTCCCCGCTGTCTGGAGCCCCCTCTGTGGTGGAGGCTCAGTTCACAGAAGTGCTTATGGTTGGTGTCAGAGAACTGATGTTTGAGAAAACTAAAAGGGGAGGAAACAATGTGTTAGTTAGATGTAGCTGCAGTTTGAAATGTTTTTGGTTTAAGCAGTAGTTTTGAACAACCGTGTGCCCCTTCACCCCCACTGATCAACTTGTTAGTCACTGAGTAAGAATTTAACACTCCTCCAGGGACCAACAGGGTAAGGATACACCTGGAGAAAAAAGGGAAGATGTTAATAAATAATATATTCAGTCTAATGTTCTTTATGACCTGTGGGAAATCAGGCAGAGGAGAGAACGGTCAAGGTGAATGAGGTTGGGGGTCTGTTCAGAAGCGAGACAGGAAGTACTACACTTGATCAGGGCTTTGTTTTGAATCAGCTTGTGAAAGAGAAACCAGAAATCTGCCCCTGAATATTGTTTCCTGTAAATGATCATGGGGTTTTTTGTAACTGTTTGGTCTTACTTGATTAGGAACAGGGGTGGTTGCTATAGAAGAAAACCTGTTCATTTTTCAAGCACTTTCCTCAAGTAAGAAGCATTGTTTGCACTGGGCAGCTGCATTGGGGTAGGAAAGGTAAGGGGAGTTTCCAGGTTCATTGTCAGCTGGGTGGAAACAAAGGTTACCATGTAACAGAGTCTGTCCCCGGGTCAGAGTCCATGAATTGGGGAAGAAAGGTCACAAGTGCAGAAGCATTCTGAAAAGTGATGTATTGGGTAGGACAATGGTGTGGCGTGACTAAAACACTTTCTCATCCAGGAAGTCCGGCGTGGTTGAAATAAGAAAACGAAAGTTCACAAGGCCAGAGAAGCCCTCTAACCTCTTTTGGAGTTGATTCTTAGCAGAGCAGAAAGCTCTAGACCCCAGCACAAAAGCATTCGAGGAGCAGGGCAGGCAAGAGGTAGAAGCATCCCAGCCTGTCTGCTGTGCCAAAGGGGGGAGCCCATGGAGAAGCTTAAGGCAGTACTGGACCTGCACCTGAAGCACTATGGCGTACTGGGTTACGGTCTGGTGACTGCACTGACTGCGGGGCTGGAGCGCCTCTTCTCCAGTGTGGTGTTCCAGTGCCCCTGCAGTGCCACCTGGAACCTGACCTATGGCCTGGTGTTCCTGTTGGTACCGGCTCTGGCGCTCTTCTTCCTGGGCTACCTGCTCAGCCCTCGCACTTGGCGCCTGATAACTGGATGCTGTACGAAGGGCTCCTGCAAGTGCTGCTGTATCCCGTGCTGCTGCAAGTGCTGCGATAAGCCGGACACCTGCAAGTGCTGTTGTAGCGGGGCGCTGCGCCGGGTCCTGGTGTTTTCGCAACTCAGCGGGACAGCAGCCATAGCGCCCCTCACCTGGGTGGCCGTGGCACTGCTCGGGGGCGACTTCTACGAGTGCGCGGCCAGTGGAACCCAGGTCCTGGGGCGGCGCCTGTGCTCTGGCCACGGCCACCCCAACTGTACCGCCCTGCTGCCCCTGGTGCCCTGCAAGGATCAACAGGCTAAGGCCGTGATGGGCCTCCAGAGGGATCTCAAGGCACAGTCGCAGGTAGGTGCTGGCGCCGGGTGCCGTGTGGAGGAGCGGAGCGGGAGGGCTTCTGCGCACTGGCCGAAAGAAGTAGAAACCGGTGCCCTTTTCCCAGACGTATGACACGTAAGACAAACTGGAATGGCCTCTTGCTTCTAATGAGCTAACAAGCAAACATTTAAAATATAAACGGATGAAAAGGAGGAAAGGTGATAGGTCCTTTACTTCCTACCTTAGTCTCCTGCGTCTTCAGAGCTATTCTACTGAGTCTGAGTCAGGTTGTTTGCCCGACCCAAAACCGCAGAATTGGTGCAGTGAGATGGGTCGCCTGGTTCCGAAGCCACCACCCCACACTGCTTCTTGGAATACAAAGCTCAGAGGTTCTTGAAAATGAATGCTTGCTTCATTGCATTTGTTGCTATTCCATGTTGAGTTCTCGGGGCGTGATGTACTGGCATCTCTCTGGGCTCTGTGACTTGGAATATGACTGACTTGCCCAGCAAGCAGTTGTACTGAGGGTTTCCAGAGGTCACGGCCACTCTTTCCTCTAAGAGAACACAACTTAAAACTGTTGCTTGTTCATCATCATGACTGCTGAGTAGTTCCAACTTCAACTGATGATTTTAAAATTACTTGTAAAAAAGGTGACTAAATTAGTATTTTGCTGTGTTTTCCTAGGTAGCGGGCTGGATCCTGATAGCAGCAGTTATCATCATCCTTGTGATTTTTGTATCTATCACGCGATGCTGTTCTCCAGTTAGTTTTCTGCAGCTGCAATTTTGGAAAATCTATTTGGGATAGGAGCAGAAGATTTTCAAAAATCAGGCCAAAGAGCATGCAACCAAATTGGCAGAAGATAATGTTAAATGTTTCTTTGAGTGCTCACATCAAAGGGGGGAATACAAAACGCCAAGCAAGGAAGACTGGAAGCAGATTTCCTCACTATATACTTTCAATCCAGATGTACTGCGCTACAGCATGGTGCACAAGTTGGTTCAGGGAGAAGCAAAGAGAGATGAAAACACAGGCTCTAAAGGAGACTCAGTGGTTCCTGTTCTTCACTTTGTAGATTCATTTGCTTTAAACACGACTCTTGAGTTATGACTTTATGAACGGATAGGGAAAAGGGTTTCTTTTGAATCATTGCTTCTTTTTTTAAATTTTATTTTAATTGTTGTTCTTGTACAGTTTTCTGTCTTTTGCTCCCATTCCAGCCCACCGCCCCAGCCCTCCCCACCCCCCTCCCATTTCCACCCCCGCTAGTTTTGTCCATGTGACCTTTATACTTGTTGCTCCAAACTCTTCCCCTTCCCCCCTGAAATTCCCTCCCCTCTCCCCTCTGGTGACTATCAACCCCTTCTCAATTTCAGTGTCTTTGGTTATATTGTGCTTGTTTGTTTATTCTGTTGATTAGGTTCCTGTTAAAGGTGAGATCATATGGTATTTGTCCTTCACTGCCTGGCTTAGTTCACTTGGCATAATGCTCTCCAGCTCCATCCATGCTGTTGCGAAGGGTAGGAGTTCCTTCTTTCTTTCTGCTGCATAGAATTCCATTGTGTAAATGTACCAAAGTTTCTTTTTAAAAAAATAAGCATTAGTATTGTTTATGTTGCTTTTTGTCTTCAAATTACAGACATCATATTTTAGATCTAAAATAAAAATTTAGAATTTTACTTCTGTTATATTATTTTAAAAGGAAATGAAATTAAATGATTCATTGAAATTGATGAACTTGAACTAGATCAACAGTTTTATATCCTTCATCTAGGGTGATTTTTATTGAATAATATTGCTGTTTTCAAATAAAAGACTTCACTTACTAGCAAAAACAGCAAAAGAACGGTTGTACTTCAGGCTTTCTTTTAGGTTATCTAATTTCAGGTTCACTTTCTTGCAGGCAAGCCCTTGTTAGGAACTTAAAAATACTGGCATTGTATATCTCTAATATGGTTTTTAAATGAAAATATAAAAATTTATCCTGAAAAGGAGAGTCACATTCTTCAAAGACAAAATTTTAAAAACTAGGTTAGGATAATTGCAGACAATAATTGCCTTTATTTGTAGCATCAGAAGGAAAATTTTAAAGCTGTTTATTGTGGTAAATTTCAAACACACACAGAAGTAGAGCAGATAGTATTACGAACCTCCATATAGTCGTTACACAGCTTCAACAAAATGGGAAGTCCAATAAAACCCAATACAAATTGCGGCTCGATTTAGATGAGGGGAGGAGTGGGTTTAGAGGAGTCTGTGAGAAGCACAAATCAGTAGGAGAAAGGCATTTCGGTTTGCAGGAACAGTATGTGTGAAGGCTGAGCTGACACAGATCTTAGCAGAGTTGGAAGCCTCGAAGGTAACTGGGGGAAATGAGCAAGGGGCTGATCATGGGGCCCCTTGAGGTCATGCAAAGGGTTTTGGGGAATACTGATATGCTTTTCTTGTGGAAAAAAAGAATGACAGAAGGAAGAGAGACAGCCAAGGTGGGAATGGAGAGTCTAGTCAGGAGGCCTCTGCAGTGAGAACAGGTGGGAGTGAACTCGAACTCAGTTGATGAAGAGAGAAAAAGCAGATAGATTCAAGGTAGATCGTGAATGTAGACATAACAGCTTGTGTTAATGGAAAGGGTGCAAGCATTTATTGAGAACAAGTTTATCTACAGATAAATTCTACTGCTCGATGATGTCAGGATTTTTCAGGGCACATTAGGTTGTCATTTCTGTCCATCCCACAAATTTATGGCTGTTTTGTGCATTTTTAAAACGTGAGTTAGGAAAACTTTAAACTGTGAAACAGTTGAGCACTGATCATTTTCAGTCCTTGCTCTCTTGGCTGACCCTGGTGCTGGCTTTATTTGCCCTTTGTCATCGAGGGTCATCAACATGAACTAGTCAGCAGGACTGAATACACTGTGGTTGGGGGTCATAGACAACAAGAAGTTGGCAGCAGAAACTACTTGATCAGTGCTGCTCCACTTCCTAATGTGTACTTTTGAAAACCGTATCATGCCTGCTTTCAGTTTTGCTTATTTCATTTCCCAGTTTCTTTTGTATATTCTTCCCTTTTCATATGCTCCATTTTTACTTACTCAGTCTTTATGTTTTATTTAATTTTAATTTAATTTAATTTTTGTATCCTCACCCAAGGATACACTAATTTTAGAGAGAGATGAAGGAGAGAGAGAGAGAGAGAGAGAGAGAAACATCAATATGAGAAACACGTTGTTTGCCTCGCAAACGTGCCCCAATAGGGAACCAGCCCACAAACTGGGTGTGTGCCCTGACTGAGGAATAGAAGCCCCAAACTTTTGGAGCACGGGACGATGCTCCAACCAATTGAGCCACCTGGCCAGGGCTTACCCAGTCTTTAATAATTACTGTTAAAGTATACATGCTTAAGATAAAAAATGATAATGCTAGAAAAGTATGTGAAGTAAAGCATAAACTCCCTCATTCCTTTGCAGTATATTCTTCCCAGAGGAAACCATGTACTCTGTGTCTACACAAATATTATGACACTGTAAATGTGGTCCTGCAACTTGGTCACATAAAATATTATTGTTCCATGTACCTATATAGTAATTTGCCTCATAAAAATTACTTCATAGTATTCTGATTAGTAGACTATGATCCCCTTCATTAAAAAAGTACACATGCACACACACATACACACTTGCTTTTATATAAAGATATGCAGCAAATTGTCAAATTGGGTCATTTAGAAACAATAATAATGAGGGAGGGAATTTGTTTTTAAATATCATGCACTTCTGATGTTTGGATTTTTTGGTAATGAGTAGCAAATATTAACTGTGTTATTAGAAAAGATTAAGAAGATCCTTCACACTGTCAGCAAAGCAGTTTTTGCATCTTTCATTTCATTTTCATGTGATTGCCAGATACCCATGAAACACACCTCTCACATTTGTAAGTGAGGAATTGAAGATTAGAGAGGTTACATTACTAGTCCAAGGTCACATGGTCAGTGAAGGCAGAAGTGAAGCAAGGGGTTTGGTCCTCTCTGGATCACGTGGTACAAAGTGGCCACATAGCTATTTTTATTACTGATTTTTCTTTTGATTTTATCCCATGTGTCCTTATAAGCAGAGAGAAATATCAATGGTCTATGAACTGATTAAAGAAGCAAGTCCTGAGGGAAGCATACAAAAGTAGAACTAACCACGTACAGAAATGTCTCTGGCTGAAAAATACCTTGGAAACCTTAAGTTTCTCACCTTACTAGGTGGCCTATTGTAAATAACACTTCCAAAGGAAAAATACGGACAGATGCCCTCTGAGTCAATCCCAGCAGCAACAACCCCTGTCTATCCTGTCAGCAACAAACACCCACTGCGTGCCTACCATGTGTCAGATACTCGGCTGGCCTTTAGTTGATCTTATTCTGGCTCTTACTCTGTATTACGTGCTTATGAGGGATCTGTTGTCAGTGCAATGTAAGGACTGGGGAACTGATTACATTCCATTCTGATCCAAGGAAAGAGACCCGCATCAAAAAAGGGACATGGTCTATCAAGATCCTTTGCTACAAAGAGCTGAACATTAAAAACTTCCAAATGAAAGAAGAATTGTACCAGATTAGGCAATTTGTTATTCTAAAAATTGGGAGCCATCAAAGATAGAGAAAAGTAACTGAAACATTTATGTAAACTTTAAAGAATGCCAGCCTGGCTGGTGTAGCTCTGTGGATTGAGCGCAGGCCTGCAAACCAAAGGGTCACTGGTTCAATTCCCACTCAGGGCACATGCCTGGGTTGCAGGCCAGTTCCCCAGTAGGGGATGCATGAGAGGCAACCCACATTGATGTGTCTCTTCCTCTCTTTCTCCCTCCCTTCCCTTCTCTCTAAACAATAAATAAATAAAATCTTTAAAAAAAAAAGAAAAAAGAATAATGACAAACATCTATGCAACTACCACAGAGGGGAAAGAAATAGAACATCTCCAGTATCCCCAAAACTCCCTGCTCACGTGCCTCTTGACCAGCCCAACTCTCTCCACCTGGCAGTGTGCGGTGGGAGGGGTCATTTCCTTACTTTTGTATATAGTCTTATCACCTAATTGTGCATCCCTAAACTATTAATGTTTAGTTTTCTCTGCTTTTGAACATTTTATCAATGAAATCTCCCTGGTTTGCTAACAGTTTGCCTTACAAATATACGTACGCTGAATTGTAGTAAATGCTTGTTCTGTCCCTGTGAGGTGATTGTTCAGGCGTTCTTCTACACTCTAGTAATTTGGGCGGACTACGTTAATGTGTATTTAAACCAATTTTGACTCTTGAAATAAAGGCATCTTGGTCACAGTGTATATTTTAACATTGCTAGACTTGTTTTGCTTATAGTTATGTGGTTTAGGAGTTTTGCATCTATGTTCATGGATATACAATCAATGTTCTGGAAGAATGTGAGGTTTTAGTAATCTTGCAATCCTCACTACTCAATTGAGTAGATTTACAGACATCATAGATTTGGTAAAATTTATGTTGAATCCTGGAGAGTCGCTAACCTGCCCTCTAAGATGAGGAAGAACCCAGCAGGTTGGACTGAGAACTGGTGTGTGGTGTCCCAAATGCTTGGGCTGGGTTAAGGGTAGTGGAGACTCTTATGGGCTACATAACCTGGAACTAAGCACACTGAGGTGCCACCAACATCTAAGGGAGGGAAAAAATACCAAATATCAGATGTGCTGGTAAATTTTGTAGAGTGGGAAAATCCAGAGGAAAGGCATTGTATCAATATTACTAATCTGAAATTCATAACAGATCATGAATTTCAAGGTAGATGGTAAAGGGGAGGGACTGGAGCATTTTCATACAAATCCAAAATAATTTTTTTTGTGTTGACAGACTTCAGCATCTTTGAGCAATATTAACCACTTTTACAACATTGATTCAGGAACACCAATCATCCCGTGTTTTAAAAAGCACAATATAATAAGTAAACTTTTGAGGAAATGTAAGATTTGAAGGCAATTTATTTTAGCTCAAAAGTATCTCACTATTATAGAGAAATACAAAGCAGTTAGGGTCATTGAAAAGCATATTAGGAATTATTTCTGAGTTAGATATGCTGCTGACAAAAATCCTGCTGGGTTTTTTAAATATATTTTCTTCCATTCTCAAGTAAGCCGACAGACCAGCATTTACCAAGTATCTGCTCTTGGCCCAAAATGTGCTTTCTGCATTTTGTCTTCAAAAATGACAATATATGCATTTCAAATGGCCTTATGTGTTAAAAAATTGAGACTTATTTAACTTTTTAAAACATTTTAAGTGGTGGTCTAGATGGAGACTGGGCTACTCTTAATGTCTGGAAAGGTGCACATTTGTACACATGTATTACCAAACCAGAGTGAAGACTGATAACAGGCAGCCCAGCCCTCAAACTTACCAGATTTCGGATATGTAGTTAAGAAGACATCATTATCTCTGATTTTAAAATCCTCCACATTTTCTAGAGAGTCAGCATCATTAAGAATAGCAGATAAAAAATTACAGCCTTTATAGTTCGTTAAATATGTGTTGGCCATAATTATTCACCTACAAGTACAAAACAATCAAATTATTTTCAATTTTTTAGTATTTTATAATAATTATTAACACTTATTGAGTGTTCAATATATGCCAAGCACCTTGGAAATATCCTTTGTGTATCAGCTGATACCATACTAAAGAGCATACGTGTACATGCATAAATCATTTAATCTTCCCAACAACCAAATATTCCTAAAAGTTTTATCATTATTTTAAAGACGAGGAGACTAAGATACTAAAAGGTTAAACAGCTTTTCCTAAAACCCCATGAGGGAGGCGCTATCATGATATCAAACATAAACCTGAGGAAAATGAGGCACAGGAGGTTAAAGGTTACCCAGCTAGCAGCGTGGCAGGATTTGGTGTCGGACTATTTGGCCACTGAGTCTGTGCTTTCAATGACTTCACCTGACACAGTTTCTTAGTATTTTATATTTTTATTCTTTACATATTTTTGTTATTATATAAATAGGAAATTCTTCAATAAATGTATTTATATTTCTGTTTTTACTTTTACCTTTTCTGGAAGAGAAATAATCTGCTGTCCTGAAAGAAACTTCTGATGCTTTGGGGTCTGTGTCCATTTCAAATAAATTGTGGACTATGCTCTGCATGAGTAATACCAATTGCTTGTACTTTGGAGATGTCACCCTCATATAGTGGCAAGATATATGGTTATGATTATATTTTTGCAATTTAATTTTTATCAGAAATCTTAAATAACTCTAAATAAGAAAGTCAAAATAAAAATAGGAAATTAATAGTCTAAAGACAGATCTGCTCAAAAGTTGGATCAGCTCCTCCTGAGAAACCTATTCTTGAATGTTAAGAAGATGAGATCCCAGAAGTTCTAATAACACCAGGTTTAGAACCAACACCTATTTCAGCAACGTATTTCGAAATAATTTCTGTGCATACTAAGAAAGCAGATTTGTTAAAAAAATAAGACACATACCATGATCTCATTCATATGCAGAATCTAATGAACAAAATATTGATAAACTGACAAACAAAGTAGAAACAGGCATGAAGACGTGGAACAGATTGACAGCTGTCAGGGGGGTGGGGAAGGAGGGACAGGATGAAAGAAGGTGAAGGAATTGACCAAAGACCATACGTGCATGACACATATACAGAGCCAACAGTGTGCTGAAGGGCAGAGGGGAGGGAGGGCAGGGGCTTGGTAAGAGTGGGCAAAGGTGGGGGGAATGTGGGCATCTGTAATAGTATAAACAGTAAAAATAAAGTTAAAGCGGTAAAAGTTGCAAAAATGGCTTTGTCTAAATTGCATGTGAAGAAACAACATTTAGTCCTGACCTGGGTAGCTCAGTTGGTTGGGCTTTAGCTCACAAAGTGAAAGGTCGCAGGCTTGATTCCTGGTCACCGTGCATGCCTACGTGCCGGGGCTGCAGTCCCTGTCCCTGGCTGGGGTGTGTGCAAGAGGCAATCAATCAAGGTTTCTCTCACACATCAGTGTTTCTCTCCCTTTCTGTCTTCCTCCCTGTCCTCTCTCTAAGAATAAATAAATCAATCTTAAAAAAAGGGAAAGAAACAATATTTAATTCTTTTACAAACAATCTAATTCACATGACCAAAAAAGTCAGGTTAGAATTTTTCTGAGTAAGAGTAGAAAAATCTCTTGCATTAGAATTACCTGGGTTTTTGGTAAATATTCATGCTCTAGGTCTTACAACAGACTAATAGAACTTCTGGGGAGTGTGCCCTGGAAATCTGTATTTTAACAACCTTGCTGAGCACTCTAAAGAAATAGGAACCAAAATGCTGATGAAGCACTATCTGGGTTTCAGGGGTTGTTTCATCTCAACCTCCCGAGAAGCCTTGGTGGGACGTTATTTGACTTCCACTTAGAAAGTGCAGTTAAGGCCCTGCTAACTTGCTAGAGCTTTCCTGACTCAAGGTGTGTTCCAGACAAGCTCAGTCACGGGGAACGGAGGATAGAGGAGACTGGCAGATAAATCACAGGGAGTGGTTTCAAGAGGAGGATGGGGTGCTGTTGTAGCCCTGGCATCACAAATTTTCCTGGAAAACCCTGTGCAACAGCCTTTGGAGCGTGGTGGGGAAGGATTTATACTGCGTAACACAGACAAATGGAAAAGCCCATAAGTGCGAAATATAGTTAAAGCAAAGGCAAAGATGAAAGTGTGAGCCACTGTCACACACTTTGACACCACGTATATATATGCACGCACACACCATAAAGCACCAACTCCACAAATTCTTGATTCTGAGGAAAGAAGAAACAGTGTCAGGCAGTCCACAGAAACATTCTGAAATCACTCCTTTTTTGCTATATAGTATGTTTAGTGTGTCTCACACAATCTCAAAGAGAGAAAATTGTAAGAGCTATGTTGTCACATAAACAAGGGGGAAACGTGAGGTGAGGGGTGCATTTTCACGTAGGATCTCAGCATTGGCGAGTCATAGATTGTTGGCATATCCTTAATGAATATAGGAGAAAGTGTTGTACAAAGGGAAACGATGTCATGTGTTTCCCTTTTTCTTGCACTGAAGTCCCAAAGAAAAGGAGGGAAAACACAAAATTGAGGAGGAAGAAATACATGCATTGTATCTGAAGAGAGGGAAAGATTTGAAAGAGGCTCTAAGTCTACTGTTTTCCTACTCACTGTTCTCTGTCAACACGTGAAGCAAAATCCACTCTGATGCACTTGTATGGACAACAAGGAATGATGCGTTGCTGAGAAGCAAATACTCCCCACAAGTTTGTCTTGGCCAATGGGTAGCGTTCTAGAGCCAGCAGGGAGCTCAGCTTGGATAAATAAATTAGGTGAGATTTTGTTAACATCAGGAAATTGTTATATGATTAGTCCAGAAAAAGCAAAGTACTCAAAGCTTGTAGACACACTAAAGAGAACTGCATATACCATATTTTTCGGACCATAAGACACACCTAGGTTTTAGAGGAGGAAAATAGGAAAAAAATTTTGAAGCAAAAAAATGTGGTAAAATACTGAATAACATAAATAACATAATATTTCACCAATGTAAATATAAACAGAACTCAACAGTAGCATTGACAACCATTATTACTGACTTTAAGCTTTAAGTACAGAAACTCTTGTCACCATCAGGGAACCCCAAGAACACCTTATCACTACTGTCCACATTTATGAAGCTCAGTTCCTCAGAACGACTGGTGTCACTGTCCTCACTCTGTTCATAGAGGATGTCATCTTCAGAGCCATCTAAGGCACCTTTGACATCAACAGTCTTGTTTGATAGAACATCAAAGGTTAACGGGACTTCATCCATGTTCCCAATCTGGCTTATTTCAAATCATTTTTCTTTCTTGCTCCCACTACAAATTTGTAAAAAGACACAATTTTGGATTCATATTCTATAGGCATTTTTTGTGCAATCCTAGTTTTGGTGAGCAGAGCAAGGCCACATCTCTTCACAAATCTGTGGGACCATGAGGGTGATCCAGTGAAGTCCTCAAAGCCTTTCTCTGCAGCAAGACATTTGGCTTCATATATGTTCATTTCTGTAGATACTGAAAAGCCATTGTTCCTGTGATGTGTGATCCACTGTTTCATATCCACTTCTAACTGTGGCCACTTTGCAGCATGCCCACGAACACATTGTTCCATTTTTTGCAGTTGATCCTCCTGTTTCCTTCATTCCCGTATCATTTTTTCTCCTGGAGGTGGCCCAGAGTGTCCCTCCACTCCTCTGTTCCCATGTTCTTTGGCGTACTTCACTAACTCCAGTTTCAAAGGGATTTTATATGAAATCCTTCCTGCTTTGACATCTTTCCACAATTACGGTAGATTCAGCAGGAGACTATGCTACGCTATCGTATCTTTCTACAACAAAATACAGTAATGACAGAACTATCAGCACTGTGTCCTTTATAGTTATGGGGGCATCATAGCTGAGAACATCAGTGGATGATGCACTGTTATAGGGGGATCTGCTGCTGAGACTGTTATGGGGGATCTGCTGCTGGAGGGCAACAGGTTGTGCAACACTCTTGTATGGGGACAGCAGTTTTGCATAGCCTGTGTGGCTCTGCAGCTGTTGCCAAATTACAGCTCCCATCATCCCAACCTTTCCAGGCATGATTGTAGTTTTGCAACAGCTGCAGGGCCACATTGACAGATGACCCTGCAGTGGAATTTGCCTCTGCCAGTGTTAATGGGGGACACACCAGTCACATGATGGAGGCACCTAGGGGCACTGGAGGCTTTCTTCTCCTGCACCGCCTGTACCCTCCTCCCTACCGCTATAGTATGCCACTGCCGGGACTCCACTCCTGCCTCCCTTGCTTCACGCTGCCAGGACACCCCCTTCTCCCAGCCCAGGGCCCACAGCATGGTGCCACTCCTGCCACTGCTTGCTTCCTGCAGCGGGGACCCTGCTCCTGCCTCCTATGACCCCACTCCACCACGTTCCCCCCACACGACGAGCCAGTTAAGCTACATTTGGACTATAAGACTCACCCCCTTTTCCTCCCAAATTTGGAGGGAAGTGTGTCTTATAGTCCAAAAAATATGGTACCCAGGAATAATATTAACTTTGGAAACAATAAAACAAAAAGCAAGATGCAAAATATTTGAAAGCTATAGCAACATCTTCCTTGAGCATGCAGGAAGGACAGTTAGTAAAATATTTTAGACCAATCTCAGAGAGCCAGTGTTCTTTTTTCAGGATTTCATTTGAACCATCCTATGTAAAGCTGGCTATGGCTATGGGATGTTCAAAGAACCTTATGAAATCACAGAGTATTTAAATTCATTCTCTCAAATGACCAGCGTTGTCCTTCCTAAGTCATGCCCTTCCACTCCTGTAAACATTACGGAATACTCAGCCTACCTTCTTCTGCATTCAGTACAATAATTGAAATATACCTCAGGCCTGTTCTAGCATCTCCGAGGGAGGTTTCTCCCATCCATCAGTCATTTGTTACCTACATAAACTACTCTTTTTCTTTTACAATTTTCCATCACCATTTATGCCCTCTGTACCCGTTTCCACCTCCACTCTCCACCCCCCGCCCACATCACACCACTATTTGATAATGATTTTCAGGTTTCCACTAACAACAGAATTTGATCCTAGGGGAGGTTTTTAATCCTTCCAATGCACAAGACTTCACTGGGAAGATATAAAATTTAAGATGGAGGTAATTTAAGCTTATAAATGTTCAGCCTTCTTTTGTTTTACATCATGTTTATAAATTAAGAAAATAGTCCCTTTTGTGTGAGTGGCATAGCCTAAAAGGAAATCAGTGTGAGTAAATGACTTCTGAAAATGAATAGCTTAGCCAAGAATATCTAGTTTTATAACATGAATTCTTAGTGAGCTAAACGTTTTAGGGGCCTTTTGAAATCCTTGAGGTGTTCCCCCTTTATTCATCTCTAGGCCAGGCTGCAATGAACACGAGGGGAAGATTTATAGCACTGCCTCTGTGACCAAACGGGTTGTTTCAGCTTCCTCATTTCCCTACCAAACGATGACATGGTACACATAGCAATGAAAAATATCACTAACCTTTTTGTTTCCATGGAGTTTTCCACGGCTTGGTGAAATCTTAGTTTTCTAAGATTTTGGAAGATGTGCCTTATTCCAGTAATGGTCTGTCTAAACTGCTAACTAAAGACAAGATAGAAGAAAGCCTGTAAAATTATAACACAATAACTTGTTCTTCTTCCTCAATTTACATAATCAATTCATCTTGCTTGTCCTTGTGTATCTTTTAAGAGCTTGAAGAATTGAGGTAATTAGGAGCATATCACATTATATCACATCAAATTATAGCATATTATATTTTTTAGCTCTGTCTGCTGAAGGATGTAAAAGCAAAAAGAAATCAGACAAATGAGCACACTTAAAGGCAAAGTCTTGGCTACTAAAAACCTTTCCCTAGTTAGAGGAGTAAAGAGAGATGGCAGATTGCATAAGTGAGACAGGGTAAGTACATATGGGTCTCAAGAATCTTATTATCCCACAAAGTAAAGAAGCATCTTATTATTTCACTAAGTAAAGAAATACTCTTATTATTCCACCCAGTGAAGAAATACAAAGTAAAGAAATATTATCCCACAAAGTAAAGACATATCAGAAGGACACCAGAGCCCGCTTGGACTCTGAAAGAAATAAGATACTATGGTTAGGACACTTTGACTAAAATAACAGCTCATGAGCTATACCAGGGGCAGCTGAACTTCGGTAAAGGGCCAGACAGCACATGCTCTAGTTTTGCCAGCCAACTGGCAAGATCCAATAAATTAGGTGGCTGTTTATATAACAAAAAGAAAAAAAAATCCACAATTTTATGGCAAAATTAAAACTATAATAATAACTTTATACATTTTTTGTGATACACATTCCTGAAGACAAGATAGACAGACTCATAGGGGACAGTTTACAGTCATAGGCAAGTTTCTTTTTTCTGTAAACACTTTTTGAAAATTTAATCTTTACTGTATTGTTTCTATTACCATTTCTTCCCAAGTCACTGCTCATGACTCTCTCATGCCCATAAATGATCAGTACAATGAACTGAGGTTTTTCTACTTTATTTTTTATCTTTATTATATTTTTCAATTACCATTTAGTCCCCTTGTGCCTCCCTCCCCTCAGCAATCACCACACTCTTATGTCCATGAGTCCTTTTTCCTTTTTGCTCAATCCCTCCACTCCCTAATTTCCCCTTCCAGCTGTCATCCTGCTTTGCAAAGCTAATTGAATCAAACTATGTGATCAATTGAACATCAATAAATAGCTTACCTTGTTTGGCTAACGAATAATTGTTAACAAATTTATTTTTATTGCAGTCTCATTTTGATTTTTTGCTCATGTGAAGCAATTCTACTATGATGAAATATTTTATTTGAAATTTCTATATTTTTCTAGTTATTCTTTCCTGTTAGTTTGGATCATTGTGATAACTGCTTAATCTGGATATATTGATGTATACTGCATTCTTTTAACGCAGCTCTAGTGTCACTGTACTAAAATACAATCATTCACTAACTTCTTCAACAACATTAATTCACACACCACTGTACTATAAAAGAATGACATTCAAAGTTTAATATTTTCTTTTTTTTCCGTAATGAGTATGCGCTGGTAGTAAAAATATAAAATTATAAAAGCGTCACAACACCCATGGCACACAAAACACAGTGAGTTATAATGACATCATTATCATATGTCATGGGACAAGCAACAGGCCAAAGCAATGAGCATGTGAAGTGCCACCAGTGGTCTCTGTCACAGTTACTCAACAGGGCCACTGTAGGACAAAAGCAGCCGTGGACACATGGACTTGAATGAGAATGCGTGCCAGTGAAACTTCATTCATTTACACTGAAATCTGAGCTTCAGATACTTTCTTTTATATAATTTCCATGTGTCTCAAAATATTAGTTTTCTTTTGATTATTTTTCAATCGCTGAAAATTGTAAAACCATTAATTTACAGATCATCCGAAAACAGGTGCTGAGCTGCATTTGGCCCACAGCTGTAGTGAGACAGCCCTGGTCTAGAATGGTATCAGTCTGTAGACTCATCAAATGACACGGAGCCTGGCCTGCGGGGTCCGTGTGTTGTGGCTGCGACAAACAAAGTCACGTGGACTACCGAAGTCCTGTGGAGAAAAAGGGATAGCACAGCCACTCTCTCAAGGAGAGAGTGCCTCGACCCTTGCCTTGACAAGCTTTTATTGGCTTTCTAATAGCATTCATCAAAGAAGGTTCTCATTCATTATGCTCAGGTTTGCTTTAGGTGATTACTCTTTACAGATAACAAAGGAAAGGATGTTACTGATTACTTCTTGCAGATTAACAGGAAAAGTGTTGTAAATGCAAGGGAATGATAAGAGTGATTGGTCTGGTTACACTCTGTCCTTGGGAGAATTAGCACAGACTTCAAGAAGTTACTTTAAAGATATGCAGCAATCATTTGCTGCTTCAACTCAGGGTGCACATAGTACCAAACCCTAATACACTGTTTTTCTGTAGACAGTTCTGGATACTTTTTGGTTTTAAATTTGTTGTTGTCCTTCTTTTGGCTGTGCAAGGAGGCAAAGAGTATCTACCTACACCTCCATTTTGGTGGGAAGTGCTGCTCATAGGTCAGTTTCAACAATTGTCAACTCATTGCCAATCTTGTGTATGCTCCAACACACTTCCATTATCCCAAGATTATTTTCAGGCACTTTCAAACATCTGTAAACATATAAGTATACTATATTTTGCCATGTATAATGGTCACTTTTTTGACCCAATTTTTGAGGGATAAATGAGGATGTGCATTATACATGGGTAGTACTAATTCTGTATCTATACAAATAATTTAAATTCTTTTATTTATGCTTATGTATTAACAGTGTAACTCTAGAAAGCAGTAATGATATTTGTATGAAAAATAATACCCTGGAATACGGTAATTGGTTTTGATCCCAAATATAGATGAATAAAAATTGAATTAAAAATTTTTAATGAAAGACACTTTTCCTGAAAATTTGGGCCAATGATATGGAGGCACATTATATACAGGGGTGCATTATACTTGGCAAAATATGGTATCTCTCAAAAGAAAGGGATACTTTACAAAAACATAGAATGTACAACACCAGCAGTGAACCATAATGTAAACTATGGACTCTGGATGATGATGATGTGTCAGTGCAGGTTTATCAATTGGAACAGATGTACCACTCTGCTGGGAGAGTTAACAATGTGTGAGGCTATGCATGTGTGGGGGCAGAGGTCTATGAGAAAGTCCTGTACCTCCCAAGAAGGTCTTAGTTACAATAACAAAACAACACTAAGAACACACAATTGAATCATCAAAGCTAAGAAATAACTATCTTAATAACAAATATAAAATTATCACTCAAGTCCCTACATGACTCATAAAGGTAACACTTATTTGAATTTGGATTCAAATAGGGTCTACATACTACAAAATCAATGTCTATTAAATGCCTTTTTAAAATTAGTTCTTTATTGTAGTCATTTGATTTATTATTATTTAAAATTTCTAAGCTGTGGTAAAGTACACAAACATAAAATTTACCACAGCCATTTCTAGGAATACACTTCAGTAGCATTAAGAACGCCACAATGCTGTGCAACCATCAACTCCATCCATCTCCAGAACTCTCTTTATCTTGCAGAATTGGACCTCTGCACCCGTTACACAATCACTCCCATTGCCTCCTCCCCTCGGTCCCTGGCAACCACCGTTCTACTCTCTGTCTGTATGCCCTTGACTATTCAGGGTGCCTCTTATAAGTGGAATCATACAATATTTGTCTTGTTCTGACTGGCTTATTAAGCTAACCAAAATGTCTTCAAGGTTGATGTACCTTGTAGTATATGACAGAATTTCCCTCCTTTGTAAAGCTGAATAGTGTTCCATTGTAAGTACGTACCACATTTGTTTATCCATTCATCCTCTGGTGGACACTTGGGTTACTCCTATTGTGAATAATGCTGCTGTAAACATGGGTATACAGATCTGCCTTTGACACCCTGCTCTGTATTCCTTTGCACACATACACAGAAGTGGAATTGCTGGATCATGTGATAGTTCTGTCTTTGCTTTTTTGAGGAGCCTCTATAATCTTTACACCACATTGTTTGCCCCACCCTGCCATTTTACATTGCCACCAGCAATGCGCAAGGGTTTAATTTCTCCACGGCCTTGCCAATATTTCTTATTTTATGTTATTTTTCAAAGAGTATTAGCCATCCTAATGTATATGAGTGATATTTCATTGTGGTATTTACTTGCATTTCCCTAATGATTTGTGATATTGAGCATTTTTTCACATGCTTACTTGAAGGGAACTGGTTTGTTTGAACATGGCGAATGTGACTCAGCTCTGTATCAAAAGCCGACAGGACCAAAGTCCCTCAAACCAGTTTTCCTGTAGGAACCAGGACTAGAAAATGCAATCAGACTGTTTTGTCTTGCTTTTGCTAAAACTTCCTTGCCCTGGCCTGAAACAGTAGATATTTATCGCCTATCTTCAATGTAATTTCCAAAGCCTGTACAAACCTTCCCAAGGATAGAGCATAATCATTTTGCCACCTTTCCCTTCTGCATTTGTTATTTTCATTGCTTTGATTGTACCTGAAAAGCAGACAACAAACACATTCTATGTAATAGATAATAAGACGCAAGAGAAACAATAAAAGCCTGCCCAGGCGAGGGTCAGGGCACTCTCCCCTCGAGAGAAGCAGCGGTAGGACTCTCAACTTAAGAGAGTACCTGTCTGGTCCCTTCTTCTCCGCAGGACTGCTGTAGTCTAGGTGCATTTGTTTTCGTCTTCAGCCACAACACGCAGGCTCTGCTGGCCGGAGTCTGTAACACTTACTGGCCATTTGTATATTCTTCATATATTCTGGATATTAGCCCCTTATAAGATATATGATTTGAAAATATTTTCTCCTGTTCCACGGATTGCCGTATCACTCTGTTAATTTTGTCCTTTAAAGGGTGCACAGAGTTTTTCATTTTGATATAGTGCTATTTATCTATTTTTTTTCTTTTGTTCCCCGTGCTTTTTGTGTTCTTTCTGGATTTTTAAGAAGATATGTAAACATCATAAATTCACACTGATAGGTTCCAATTCAAATCTACACTACAAGGTTTTATAAAATTAAATTTAAGATTATTGAACAGACCTTTTAATCTCCTTATTCTCATGCTCAAAATGCCAGATCATAACAACACCAACTTGGTTTTTTATACCACAAAACACATTTTTTTATACCACAAAACACATCCATAATAGAGATACCAACACTACCACAAACAATCTGATTACTGAGAGGAGTTTCAGAGTTCTTTATTTTGTATTCTTGGCTGTTCCTCCTCAAGTTATAGAATCAAATTACTGTGTTTAAAATCAGTTGAATTAGTTCTTCTCTATGTTTTATGCCTCCAACTCAATGTACAGTTAGGGTTATTTATTTAATTTTCTTTCATCTGTGAAGATTGCTTTTATTTAAAATGCTGAATTATTGTGTAAAGTGATTACATGGCTACAAAGTTAAATTACACGAACGAGATGTATTTTGAGAAGTCTAGCTTTTTTCCTTGGTGCTCCCATACTCATCTCTCCCTAAAACTGGTAACCTTTAAAAAAAATGTTTTTGGTTAAGCCTTCCATTTAAAAAAATATGTATATTTATTTGCAACTCATCTTTCTTGGATAAATGTTAGTTACTATGCATAGTTTTCTCTAACTTGTTTTTTTCACTTAATATATTCTGGAAATCATCATCCTGTATAATAAGTAAGATCTTGCTTATTTCTTTCTTACAGCAGTATAGTGCTCCTATACTGTGTGCTGTGGTCTATTCAATCAGTGATTGATTGATAGATATTTGGTTGTTTTTGTTCATTAATTAATACCAATGAATAGTCTTGTGCACATGCCTAAACTTAGTGTTTTGCACAATATAGTATTCTTTTTTCAATTAGTTTAAACAAAATGTAGATATATTTTTCCAATTTCCAAAATGGTTTAATATCTATCTTTAAAAATGATAAGATCCTAAATAACCACAATATCAAAATCTCACATTACATAAGTAACAAAACGGTAGTTGATTTTCAGGGACAGCAGGAAGAGAAATCCATTGCTGGTGGTGGTAAGGATGAAAGCTGTGGCAGTTTGTAGGGAAACCGATTCAGGGACATTTAGGGAAAGGAGGTTGTTATTCAGCAAGACTTCATGGCATGATGAGCATTCCTACTGCGGTTCTTTTAAGATACATTCAATCCACCTATGAGGGAAAAGAAAATCTCTTTTGGTCAGATACCCACTTTCATTATATTATAGTCCATATGGTTTTTAATTTTAAAGCATATACCTTGAGGAAAATGAGCCCTTGAGAAAACCAAAGGATAGGCAGAGTAAAGGTCATTTACGTTATTTGTCATGGAAACTCTGGCCACTCCAGAAAATTAAGGGGTAAACCAAAAATGCAGTAAAGTTATGCATTTGTTACTCCAGCCTATTCCTCATCATCTTCAGCAAAGCAAATTACCTGATTCTGGACACAATCTAGGATATCTAAAGCATCCTAGATACCCTCATGACAACAGAAGTCTGCAATTTCATGGTCACACTCTGTGTCCTTTATATTGGTATTTTAGAGATCATGGACATAAACAGTAGAAGGCCAAATAAACAATATAAAGTGATGAACAATCTGCCAAGATGGGCCAATTAGACCTAGAGTCCATCACCTCATTCATTCATTCGTTCATTCTGTATATTTGCCACTACCAAAAGCACTATCTAGTATTGATTGACTGTCAAGGACTGTGCCACATTGTGGGAATTCAAAGATAAAAAAGTTATATTGTTTGCCAAAGAGGAACTCACGGATAAATAGGGAAGGAGGATGTGTAGGAAAATACTCAGTTTATTTTGAGACAGATATGTAAACAATACTAAAGACACCAGAGACTGGGGACAACTCACTCAGTCCGGAGGTGGGATGGGGAGATGGTCAGTAAGGGTAGACTTTAATGAGGAAGTGACATATGCAGGAGGTTGATGAATTGGATTTCACTTCATGGATAAGGAGTACAGTGTATCCTAGAAGCTACATCCTGTAGACAGGAAAGCTTCTGAGATGTTTGTAGTGTGGCTGTACCATTATCTCATTGGTATTTTCTAGAGATCCCTGCATTCCAGTGCAGAAGGTAAAATGGAATTGGAAACTAGAGATAAGAAACCAGTCAGGAAGCAGATCAGCCCCTAAATGAAGGGGAGGGGGGATCAAAAGGAGTTTAGGATATAGAATTAAAAGAATTTAGTGACAGATTATATATAAGTAGTAAAAAAGGAGTAGAAAATGGATATGAGGCTTTTAGTTTTTACAGCAGGTAATTAACTAGGAAATGAGATATTGAAGGAAATGAGATTTAGGGGGTGAGAGAATATAGTGAGTTGAATTTGGGGCATAGCAGATATCTGCTTCTGGGACAGCAAGGTGGAGTGACTAGCAGGGAAAGGAGCAGATAGGGGAAGAGGGTGGAGAAGAGAGGGTTTCTACGCAAGGGTCGCACTATCCAGATGCTGCGTCTACCTTGAGAAATGTGCCAACCATGCAGGGGAATGGAGGAGATTTAGAATTAATAGCCAACAGAAGTACAGGAGAAGAATCAGGATAGAGAACATTGAGGTAAACATTTCAATGTGAGATGGTCCATTTGGAAAACTGGCACTCTTCATCAACTTGAGCTGCTGTAATGAAATCCCATAGACTTGTTGGCTTAAACGATTTATTTCTCACAGCTCTGGAGCCTGGAAAGTCCGAGATCAACATGCTAGCAGATTTTTTGTCTAGTTTGCATGTGGCTGCACTGTTGTATCCTCACAGGGGAGAGCGAGAGACAGAGAGAGAGACAGAGAGATCTTATGTTTTTCTTCTGGAACATTAATCCCATCATAAGGACCCTATCCTTATGGCTAACTCTAACCTTAATTCCATCCCAAAGTTTTCACCTTCAAATAACACCTCATTAGGCATCAGGGTTGCAAAACACGAAAATTGGGGGAGACATTCAGTCAGTCCATAGGATATTCTGTCTTTTACATCTTGTTTTCTTAGTCTGCCAGTGGAAGGAGGAGGGGTGCGTGGGTGGCCTGTTCGGGGAAAGAGGCTCTCACCTCCTGCTGTGTCTTCAATCCACTGCAGTGAGGCCACTTCCTCCCTCTGGCCCTGGAATCGCTCAGGGGCAAAGGCCTTCTCCTTATAAAATTCAACGTCCCTTCCTTGGCTTTTCTGTGTCACCTAATACCTCTAATCACTCTATTGTATTTGAAACTCGTTTGGCTTCAGTGTCACCACTTCCTCCTACACACATCTCTGACCGAAAGTTTGGCCTTATTGGTGCTCTTCTTTCTTTGCTGCCTTTTGAATGGTGGTTGTCCTCCAGATTCTGTTTTGCTCTCACATTTTCTCAAGTCCACTCTCTCCCCAGAGGCTGTTGTCTACACCCGCCACCTTTACTGGTATCCGCATAGTGATCTCCTCCCTTCTGAACCCCTGGAGCTGTTTGGATGCTTCAAAGGCACCTCAAACTCCAAATATTCCAAGCTTATTAGCTTCTTTCCTGCCCTGGCTCTGCCTCCTGTGGGCTCTCACCCAGCCTCCCAGGCTGGAGCCATGGGCAGCTCCCTTTACTCACCAGCCCCTCATCATGATGCACCTAAAGCACTGGCAAGTTTGGCTCCTTTTGGTTTCCCATCCAGCCTCACAGGTTGTTGGGAATAGTAAGTGTCATAGCACATAGTTACAATGTCTAGTACCTGATAAACATCTTAATTGAATTCAAAACCAAGAAAGCAGCATTTCTAGGGCCTTATATAGTTTGGCATGTATAGAACATTGGGAATTAGAATTTTCTCTCTTAAGCCATTAAAGTCTAGTGATTCACACACTACAGTGCAACAGCAAGTCACTATGTACAGTCTGCTGGCTTGAAAGATTTAGGCCACTAGGAGTCTCCAGAAGTCAGAGGATTGTTCTGACTTTGGAATTCTCGAGTGACTCCTAATGTCATTTAAGTTTCTGTTGGAAATAGTGGAAGCAAGGCCCTGAAATGTATGAGGTTCTTTTTGTTTTGGTTTGTTTTTAAAGTGCTCACAGTGCACTGATATCAAGCGCCTTCTCTGCTTAGAATCTTCCTTTCTTGGAACTTGTGTGCTAGGTACTTGCAAACTATAACTCAACTTCCTCTTTTCTCCCTTCTGTAACCTTTTTGTCTTTGTGAGAAGCAGAGCTATTGTGAACCCAAATGTTATTTTGATGAGTATTTAACTATGTGCAAATGTAATAATGAATAATTCTCTTTGATATTCTCCAGTATGTTGCAAATTGTTTATCACATATTTATAATGCAATGAACTTTCTTGCATTACTGTAACAGAAACCCAAACTACTCTCTGAAAGACTACAGTAAATTTATGGGCTCACCTAACAGGCAAGACTTTCTTCACTTCAGTCCACTCATCCCTTCCCTGTGGTCTGGGGCATGTCATGTCCTGACTGTCTTACACGTGGCTGTCAATGCAATGGTTTTAAACCGGGAATGAACCACTGTGGCCAGGTGATGACCTCCTCTGAGGTCATAGCTGTTGTGCTTAATAAAATGGTGAGCGCCTGAACAGAACACTGTCATTCTCTCAGAAGGCAGAAAGATGCAGGCAGCCAACAAATATGCATTACATGAAGAATAATTGAAATAAATGAAATGGAGGAGGAAACAAAGAAGGAAGTAAAGGGGTTGCAGGAAGATTCTAGGTCCTCCATACGCAGGGAGAAGGGGGAACTTTGCTCTTATTCATAATAGTCTGTTCCAACTGCTGAAGAGATCCAGGCTGCCGATAACCAATAGATGGACTGGAGAAATTTGAGAAGGCAATAAATAAGTGCACAGGCTGCTGAGGGAGGTATTCCTGATTGTTGGCAACTTTAAATAGGTAACAGGCAGGCCTCCTCAGGAAACTTCGTGTGCACCACCATCTGGCAACGTCACGTGAAGTCACTAAACTGTCTCTCTGCCCCAAACCTTTCTTTCCCTTTGGCTTTTCCAAGATAACCAAAATCTCTGCATTGATCAAGATTCCAGATTCTACTCCCTCTGTGGAATTGGTATGAAGGTCCTTCCATTGAGGCTACAGCTGGCCTTGTGACCCTAGTTGCTCCTTAGTGCAGACCTCAGCGTCTTTCTGAAGAGATAGCTGGGTAGGGGGGGAACAATTTCCCCACAGTCTTCTAAAGTCTGAAAAGGTGGATTTTCAGTGGTTACTGATGTTGTTCGTTTATTGTCATAATTTTAGATCCTTACCATGTACTATCATCTCATTTTACAAAGCAAGAAAGAGAGAGAGTATACACCTTACCCAAGACCAGCTACCAGTCAGCATCAGCTGAGGCCACCGCAAACAGAACGGGACCTCATCTTCAGGCTCCTGAGTCTGGTGAGGCCGTCACTACCATAGCACTTGTAGCAGTTTTAACTGATGGTGCCGCACTAATTGTAACTTTTATTTTTCATTTGATTTCTCTGCAGAATCCAGTAAAGTCTGGACTGCCATATAGGTTGTCCTTGTATGCTGATGGTCTGGTGAAGATTATAGTTTATTTAATCCAGTAATTTGGAATTTTAAATATGTTCTGGTCACAGACAAAATATACACTATCAGGTTTTTAGGTGATAGAAATATAGTAAAAATGATAACCGAATAAGCTTTGAGATAAGAAAATATTCTCAAAGAACATTATTGACTTCTCATTTAGTGTTTTTCTGGCCTCGCCATCAGTAATATTTCACGAGAAAAGGAAAGAATTAGGTTAATGGCAGCAATCTAAAAATTAAATAAATTAAATGAATTAAAATTGTTACTTTTAAATGTTACAGAATTAGCATCCAAATAAATAGTATTGCCCTGTTGATTACAAATCAAGTGCAGCTTCAGAAAGCTGAAGTTATAAGCCAAGCCAATATAGGAGGAAAATCCCATTTTTTCATGAATATGAAAATTTGGTACAAATGGAGCTGTTTCCACAGAGAATGCAATGTACAGGACCTAGAAACTGTATATAGTGGACTTTCTATTGTATCATTTCACCCATTCCTTCATATGAGAAGAGATAACTATACCAATTGTAGAGGTGACAGAGTATTTTTTTGTTACCATAAATAAATGAAATGAATAGACCCTCTTATGCTGGACTATGTAATATGTGCAACTCATGCTTTCTATCTTATAAGGAGTTATTTGTATATGAAATCTGGACATGAAATTGAAATTGTGTCATTTAAAAGCAAAGGCAAAAAACAGCCTCATATCCTAGTGCACAGCATTTCAAATTTCTGGCTGATTTATAATCCTTTTAAAGCCCATGCTATAAAGCAACTCAAAATTCCAGTGGCTGTATTTGTTTAGCTACCACTAACTCCTCAACTAGTCAGCCTGAGGCATTTTGCCTGCTATTTTTCATTTTTTCCGTCTGTATTTTTTCTCATCTAGCTTTCTCAGGAATGTTATTCCTATTTCTGTTACACTGTCGCCTTTTAGTCTGTCTTGCAAAAATGCAACATCAGCATCCAAATGAACCTAGGAAAGAAAAAAAAAAAAACTTGTGTCATTTAGGTTAAAGGAAAAAAACTCACTACATTTTTCTGTCTTTTTCAGCTTTATTTACCCCACTAGGAGCTGACTTTCCTCATGGAGTGATAAAAAAGAGCTTGCTTTGTGGATGAAGAGCCCTTGACTGTGTGCCTTCCCCAGACAGTCTGGCCATATGTGAGCTCCATGCTGTGGGTCTGCAAAGAGATGGGCAGTCCAGGTCAGGCCCAGTGTGGAGGCCTCTAGGGCAAGCCCAGAGAAGTGGGCCCATGCCAAGTTTTGCTCACTGAGTCGCATTATGAATCCATTTTTTTAAATTATATTTTATTGATTATGCTATTACAGTTGTCCCATTTCTCCCCCATCACTCCCCTCCACCCTGCACACCCCCTCCCACCCACATTTCCCCCTTTAGTTCATGTCCATGTTTCATAAGTTCTTTAGCTTCTACTTTTCCCACACTATTCTT
>PVKU01013470.1:0-28671 GCA_004027475.1 Anoura caudifer | reverse complement strand
GATTTCTCAAAAGAGACCTTACAGGCAAGAAGGGGCTGGAAAGAGGTATTCCAAGTCATGAAAATCAAAGACCTACATCCAAGATTGCTCTATCCAGCAAAGCTGTCATTTAGAATGGAAGGGAAGATAAAGTGCTTCTCAGATAAGGTCAAGTTAAAGGAGTTCATCATCACCAAGCCCTTATTATATGAAATGTTAAGGGGACTTATCTAAGAAAAAGAAGATAAAAAATATGAACAGTAAAAAGACAGCAAACTCACAGGTATTAACAGCCAGACCTAAAACAAAAGCCAACTAAGCAAACCACTACAACAGGAGCAGAAACACAGAAATGGAGATCACATGGAGGGTTAGCAATAGGGGAGTGGGAGGAGGAGAGAAGGGGACAAGGTACATAGAACAAGTAGCACAGACGGTGGGTAGAAAATAGACAGGGGGAGGGCAAAAATAACATGGGAAATGTAGAAGCTAAAGAACTTATGACACATGGGCATGAACTAAAGGGGGGAATGTGGGTGGGAGGGGGTGTGCAGGGTGGAGGGGAATGAAGGGGGGAATGGGACAACTTTAATAGCATAATCAATAAAATATAATTTAAAAAAAAGAAGAGTTAAAAGATTTTAGCTTTGAGGTTTTGAAATGACCTTAGCCTTCTAGTTCCCTCTCTTGGATGCTCTATAGGGCACTTGAAATCTTAAAAAAATAAATTAAATATACATATATATATATATATATATATATATATATGAGGTCAGTCCAGAAAAAGTCCAGCCATTGTTAATATAATGAGGATGATTTGTGTGACATCGATGTAACCTGTCAGCCAAGGAGCGTGGACTGGAATGCGCATGTGTGAACAATGATGACCTTACTGTACTAGTCAATGGGGGCAGTAAATGCCATTGAGTGAGCATGTGTACTGTGTGGTTGTCACATTCAAAACGACTGAGGGAATAGAGCAATGAATCTGCATCAAATTTTGCACTAAGCTTGAACATTCCTCCATGGAAACTATTCGGATGATTCAGTGGCTTGCAGCTATGGCAGCTTCACCGAGACAACACGCCCGCTCATGCATCACGTCTTGTGCAGAGTTTTTTGCCAAAACATCAAATCACCCAGGTGACTCAGCCCCTCTACAACCCAGATTTGGTGCCCTGTGGCTTCTGGCTTTTCCCAAAACTAAAATCACCTTTGAAAGGGAAGAGATTTCAGACTGTTGATGAGATTCAGGAAAATATGACAGGGCAGCTGATGGCCACTGGGAGAACTGCGTGCGGTCCCAAGGTGCCTACTTTGAAGGGGACTGAGGTGTCATTGTCCTACGTACCATGTTTGTTGTACCTTGTATCTTCTTCAATAAATGTCTCTATTTCTCATATTACACTACCTGCTGGACAGACCTCGTGTATCCAATCTTTCCCCCCAACATTACTGAGGTATGATCGACATATAACATTGTATAAGTTTAAGGTGTATAATGTGGCAATCTGCTACACAGATAGATTGCAAAACGATTAACACAATAAGGTCTATTAACACCCGTATCACCTCATACAATTACTGTTTGTGTGTGTGTGGTGAGAACATTTAAGATTCTTCTCTTAGCAACGTTCAAGCATACAGCACAGTCCTGTTAACTACAGTCATCACTCTGTACATCAAACCCCCAGAATTTGTCTATAACTGGAAGTTTGCAGCCTTTGAACAGCATCTCCCCACCCTCCCCAACTCCTTGCCCCAGGAAACCGCCATTCCACTCTCTATTTATGTGAGTTTGGCTTTTTTAGGTTCCACATATAAGAGATCATGCAGTATTTATCTTTCTCAGTCTGACTTACTCCACTCAGCAATAATCCTCTCGAGGTCCATCCACGCCATTTTCCGTAGCACGATTTCTCTCTTGTTCATCGCTGACTAATGCTCCATTGCATAGGCGTTTCCTTCATCCATTTGCCTGGTGATGGACACTCAGGTTGTTCCCGTGTCTCTTCTGCTATGAACAGGGCCATGCAGATAGCCCTTCAAGACAGTGACGTCATTTCTTTCAGCTATACACCCAAGTGTGATGGCGGAGGGATACCATAGTCCTGTTTCTAATTTTTTGAGGAACCTCCATGCTGTTTTCTACAGCAGCTGCGCCAATGTACATTCCCGCCGACAGTGCACCAGGGTTCCCTGTTCTCCACACCCTCGCGGACACTTGGCCTCTCTTGTCTTTTTGAAGAGCACTTGGAGCTGCCTTGATTTGGGGCTTTCCTCTGACCAGGAGGCTGAGTGTCTAGGACTTTTCACATTTTGTTTGTTCTGTTGTAAGGAGAGAAAACAAAGCATGGTGAACCACACTGGGCTTTGGAAGCTTCTGCTCCCCACCGACTCATATGCCCCACTTCATTGGAGCGAGACACACGGCCACGCCTGAGCGAGGCCAGTGGGTGAGGGAGGTAACATCCTTTTCCAGAGAGGAGGAGGGACTACCTGGGACCAGGGGACATGATAGCACAGGCATTCAAACAAGTACTTACAGGACGGGAGAAGTATTATAGACTTCTGCACAGTGCTAGGAAGAGAAAGGGGCTAATTCTGCCTGGAAGTCAGGGAAAGCTTCACGGAGGAGGTGACATATGAGTTGGTCTTGAAGAATGTGTACGAGTTCACCAGGCAGAGAACATGGACCATTTAGGTGGAGTGAAAGGCAAATGGCAGGACATGAAACTGAGAAAGCCTAGTGCGTTCTCAGTGGCTGGAGCACGCAGGTTGGGCGTGAGGTGGGGGAGCTAACTCTGAGTGATGGACCAGGCCAGGACCTGGGCGCTTTGACCATCAGGCTGGGGATGCGGGGCTTTTCTCCAGGGGTGAGGGAGAGGCACTGAGGTTTCTGAGCTGGACGATGCTTTTATCCTAAGTGCAGAGAAGCAGCCAAATAGCAGGGGGCTTTAAATCGGGGAGAATCCCCCCGAAGAGGCGAGGCTTTTTGCACTGAAGACCACATAGGAACGATCTCCGGGGATCCACCTTCAGGGAGCAGGCACAACTCGCAGGCAGGCGCGGACGGGGCGCAGCAGGGACCGCAGTCCGGGCAGGGCTGAGCCCCTCAGACCCGCCTGACCCCGCGCCACCCCCTGCGCCGGGAGAGAGGCCCCTCCCCGGCCTCCGGAGGCCTGGCGTGGCGGATATTTGTCTGTGATACGATTGTAATTTGGGCCCCTTTTGGCCGCAGTAAATTGTCCTGTTTGCACAGCGCCAGGCTGAAATAGCCCGGCGCGCGCGCCCCAGGAAATGAGCTCACGCCGCGGAGAGCGTACTGCAGCCGCCCCGGCGCTCCAGGCGCCCCCGCCGGCCCCGTGCGGGCGGAGCTGCTATTTTTTCATTTGACCGACTTAAACAGGTAATTTGAATTATGATCATGAAAAAAGTGCCCCAAAGTATTCTGTCTGCCACCGAAAGCTCAGAGCAAAGGGACAGACGCTGTAACGGGGCTTTGGGAGCTGCAGCATCATTTAGGAGCCAGGGTGGCGGAGGAAGGACCAAGGCTGAAGTCTGAGATGCGCTTCTTGGGCCGCCTCCCAGGAGGCAATAAAGAAAGCCCAAACCCGCCGTGACAAATTACGATTTCACAAAAATGACTTCTCAATTGGACCCTCCAGCCACGGGGAAGGACATCTAAAGCACGGTTCCACCCACCTTCCCAACCCCTGCGTGCAAGGCACTGGCTATTTTAAATTTCTCCAGCTTCTGGCGGCGCTTCACCCCTACGCGTACACAGACTCGTCAGCCTTGTGATAATCATGGCATATGTACGGTTCTGTGCTCCTTTTTCCACCTGCTTTTAATTTCTAAATAGTCTCCTGTTATACCATGTTCCGAGGCCCCGTTTTCCTAGTGGTATACTACTTCTTTGGATGTGTATTATTCATGGTATGTGCCATCACTTACAGGACCATCCCCCTATGTTGGCCGGAGAAGGTGTCTCCAGTTTTTCCCTATCATAAATAACGTTGCAGTAAATGTCTCTGTAGATACAGAATTGTTCTGTCTTTCTGATGAATTATTTCCTTAGCATTAATTCCCAGGAGGAAGATTATTGGGCCAAAGGCTATGAACATTTTTATGTCACTTGGTATTATTGCCAAATTGCTTTCCAAAAAGGTTGTGTCTGATAATTTATGTTTTAAAAAGAGGAGTTGCTCTGGCTGGTGCGGCTCGGTGGATTGAGTGCCCGCCTGCAAACAGTCAGGGCGCCCAGTCAGGGCGCATGCCTGGGTTGCGGGCCAGGTCCCCAGTAGGGGGCGTGTGAGAGGCAACCACACATTGATGTTTCTCTCCCTCTCTTTCTTCTTCCCTTCCCCTCTCTCTAAAAATAAATAAATAAATAAATTTTAAAAGTTTAAAAGGCAGAGCTAATCAAACATCTGCGCTGCACTTTCTTATCCACACGCAAAGGCCATGACCTTGGGGATCAGAAGAACAGTCCCCGTGGGCAGCTCCAGGTAGGGGTAGAGGTGCATGTGAAAAGTGAGGCAGAGGGGTGGGTACTCTCTCCCCAGTGTCGGTACTTTCTGGAAAGGCAGGTTTCCTGGATTTTGTACTCCCTACCCTACCCTTTTGGTTCTCTCTGTCAGATGTTTAAACTTGTCATTCCCAAGCCCCTACCTTCCTGTCCACTCTCAGAGTCCCTCCTGCCAGGGCCACCTTCTGTCCACTTCCCCATGGCGCAGACATGGGAGGAAGACTTGGGAGCATAAATGAGACTCTGTGAGGGGTTTTTGGGCCCCCCGGACAGCACTGACACGGCCGACCCACCCAGACCTGCGTCTTGGACAAAGTTGGGGCCCCCGTTCCCCGAGTGGCTACACAGGAGCAGGAATCAAGTCTGTCTTCCCAGAGCCCAGTTGTCCCCTGACAAGGGCTTGCTTCCTCCAGTGTTGCCAGGAAAATAACGCCACAGCCCATGATGTCAGCTGGGGTGACACCGATGTCATTGTGGGAGAAAAGACATCAGCAAATTGAGTGTTTGTGGGGTGGGCAGGAGCTGTTTTGTCTTCGGTTGCGGCTCCCCTGGGTCCAACACGGTGCTGCAGGCTGAGCTAGGTGAGACCTCTCAGTCGCTGCCAGGGTGGCAGGTGTGAGAACAAGCTCCCAGCCACACACAGCATGGCCAGGGTGATGAGAACAAACCCTGTAAGGGCCGGAGGAAGGAGCAGTCTGCCCCAGCTCGGGAGTCAGGGAAGCTTCATCGATAAAGTGAATTTGGGTCCAGCTTTCAGGAATGTGTAGGACTGTAAAAGCTTGATGGGGAGACATCATTCCACGTGGAAGAAACAGCAAAAGCCAAGGTGTGGAGGTAAGGGGCGAGGGAAGGGCTTCCACCCATCAAAACAACCCCTGAACATCTGACGACCTCTCGGCTCTTCAATGTCCTGACAACAAGCCTTTCCCTGCAGCTCATCCTGGGCAGCCGTGTGTCTCTCATGCAGAAAGGTCAGAGAGAAGGTCTCCACGTTGATCAGCTGGTCCTGTGAATTTGGGTGAGGGTAGCTGCCCCTCCACCCTGAGGCTTTCCCACTCCAGGGGAGAGTTTCCCCAGAGGCAGATGTCTGCACAGGCCCCCAGGACCCCCCCGCGGAGCCCCAGTTGCTGATGCCCCGTCCTGTGCTGGAAGAGCCCAGACTGGGCACTGAAGGAACGGGAGCTCCTTTCTAGGACAGGCCTGCATTTAAGTCCCAGCTCTGCTCCCTGCTGGCTGTGTGCACTTGGGCAAGCGGCTCACAGCTCTGACCCGTAGTTTCCTGGTCTATAAAACGGGGATAGTGATCATCGTGCCCTGTATCCATTCCTCCAATTCGCCCTCACTGTTGCTGTATTGTCTTGAGGAATACGAAATCCAGGTGCCTGCCCTTTGGGAAGTTCCTCTTGCTGCCCTACATTGTAGGGCCAAGGGGGCTCCGGAACACAACCAGGGTCACCGGGGGGGCGGGGGGGGGCAGGGAGGGGTGAGAGGAGCAGGGAGGGGTGAGGCGATCAGAGTTTGCTCGTTTTACTGGGGAATCTGGGAGAACGCGATGGGCAGTTCAATTTTCTGACGCCCGCTGATGCTCCCTGGCTCCCGTCTGCACTGTCTCTTCTCCAGCTTTCCCCTCCGTGCTGTGAATGCCCCCTGCCCTTCCAATAAATTCCAAGTTTGCTTAAGTCAGCTGGAATCGAGGTTTATGGCTTGCAGTCAAACAATCCTCCCAATTCAGCGCTTCTACCCGACTCACAGGATAGTTGTAGAGTTTAAAGACGGGCGCATGTGACAGGCACACTCAAGGGTGCTGGAGAGTTGCAGTCACCACCGTTGGTCTGAGTTCATCTTCACAACAACCCATGCACAAGGCAGGTGGCACGCACCCACTTGTCAAATGGGGAAACAGAGGCTCAAAGAAGTCAAGTGGCCCTCCTGAGTTTCTTTTCTAAATGGCAGAGCAGGGGCTCAGTCCCAGATATGTGTGATTGCAATGTCCCTGAGCCACACGCTGCCCCTCGCCGCCCTAGGGCTCCTTCCGTGCTGGCCCCCTTCACCAAAGCATCGCCCATCAGCTGAAAGCACACTGCCTTTCAGAATGCCTGCTGCGGCTCAGGTGCTGGCCCAGCCGAGCAGAGCGGGATCCAAGAATGCCCGCTCTGGGGTGGGGGAGGGGGCCGTCCCAGCCCTCCACGTGAGCATCCTGCAGCCCAGGGCTTGTCCCTGCTGTCTCAGGTAAAACTTTGGAAACCTCAACCCCTAATTACCGCCTGGCACAGGGCTCCCAGTGGTTTCCGGGTGGCTTGTATTGACTCGCGCTGTCTTCATAGGACATGGGTCCGGGCTAAATTTAAGCACCGTCACAGACAATTTAACAGCTTTCTGTGGGGGGGTAATTTAATGGTAAACCATAATTACCGATACAACTGATACCTTAATTCCCAAAACAATCTGTGGAGGTGTGTGGAATTCAAATCAGTCCAATTAGAATTCCATCTCCTCATAATAAAATACAGCATAATTGCTAATTGCCCCCCTGGCTCACAATATTTTAAGGCAGAAAGTTGGGTTTGTGTTTTAATATGGCTTTTATTTTAAAGTGTTTGTTTTCAGTTTTGGACCCTTGCCCACGAGAGGGAGAAGAGGCAAGTCTCTACTCAGGGCTCCCGTGTAACCTCGGGGCTTCTCTCTTTGGCAAGGGCAGGAGGCCTGGGAGAGGGCCGACCACTCGGGGGGCTCCATGCATGTCAGAGGTCCAGCTCGTAGCAAGACCACGAGATGCTCTGTCAAAATGAGCCACTTGGTTTTTAGGCACTTTTGAGTCGACAAAGCATCCTGATAAGCACTAGAGTCGGACATGCAGAGGTTGAAAGCCAGACCGTAGGGTGCGGGCCACACGACTCAGGATTCTGATCTGTAAAATGGGTATACTAATTGCCCTTCCTCGTGGGGTTGTTAGGAATATCGATGTAGTGCCTCGCACACAGAGAGCACTCCAGAAGTGGTAGCTGTGTTATATCATAAAGTCACTCATTCGTGCTTCACCACGTACCGAGAAATGCACACGCACAGATACGTACTGAACACCGTGTGTGCCAGGCACGGTTTTGGGTGCTGGTTCTCGGTATCAGGGAGAAAACAGTGAGCATATTAGGTCAAGCCCCTGTCTTTGTGTCACTTCCATTCTATTGGGGAACCGATGATAATAAACAAGTGAAGATGTAAAACACTTTCACGAGTGATGGGCTCTGGCTCCTGGGGCGTGGCCACGGAAGACCTCCCTGAGGAGGTGGAATCTGAGGGCATCAACCCTGAAAGCTGAATTGATGGAGGAGGAAACTGGGGCTGAAAGGCTAAACTCAAGCAGTTCGCACACACCGTAAACGTTCGGGAAAGATGCACTGGGAGGAGCGATCTCAGAGGGGAGGGCTGGGGTGGGCAGGCAGGCATGGACCCGAGGGGCTGTGATCACAGCTCTCTACCTCTGTCTGGAAGACATCCTCAGGATCCCTCGGGGTCACAGTGGCGGAGGAGACACCTGGCTCCAGATCCTGGCCCTGGACCCACTTGCTGTGAGGCCTGAGTCAGTCGCTTCGGCTCTCCCAGGCAGCATCTTCTGCCCTGAAAAATGAGAAAAGAAGACCTGTCACAAGGTCATTGGCAAGGGTTGTATGGGGTCACATGTCTCAAGAACAGGGCCTTCAAGAAGATCCAAGTCTGTCCCCGTACTGAAACAGAGGCCCAGAGAGAGGAAGTGACTTGCCCAAGGTCACACAGCAAGTTGTGATGGAGAGGAGGCAGGTTTTGGTCCAGGGTTCTTCACCCTTCCTGGCAGTCAGCCAGGAGGCAGCTTCTGCAGTGGCCAGTTAGGGGACCTTTGCAGGATAGTTGCTGACAGGCAGCAGGCCAAAGAGGAAGTTTCAAAGGAGGGAGGAGGAGAGCCAAAGAGGTACCCCAAGTTGATGTGCCCCTGAGCTAGTGCAAAATAAGCCATCCTGCTTTCGAATTCGGGCTTTTGTTTACATGTAGCTGCATTGGAGACATGGGGTGGGGGGCGGGGAGCAGAGCCGTTGTCTGTCGGGGACTAGGGGAGGTTGGAGGGATGGCAGGGACTGGACTGGAACCGAGACCTTTTGCTCCAGGACAACCCCCTTCCCCTGAGAAGCCCTCTGGATTCCCAGACAGGCTCTCCCCTCCCCATTTGACAAATCCCACTTCCCAGCTGAGATCCAAGGGGCCTCCAAGATTAAAAACCTGGTCACCCACTGGTTCTGGGGCAAACGGCTCCTATTACAAGAGGGCTCCAGGGGCCTGGGAACCCAGCATGGGGTGGGCAGCCGCCTGCGGACACCATCTTAGCCAAGGCGGGGGCCATTCACTGTCCACATGGAGACAGGGGTCTGGGGGCCACCTGAGCACCCGGCACCTCGCAGTAATTACCACTCTTTGCCTGGCCACTGCCCGCACCACCCCACAGATGGGAATCTGGGTCCAGGCCGAACAGGGCTTGGCTTGCTGCTCAGGAGCACTCCTTCCCACGACCAGGGCCTGGGGAAGGGGGGTTGGGGGTGGACTCAGACTTCCAGCAGCCTGTGGGAGAGGCAGTGAGATTCGAGGACAGAGTCCCTAGGAACAGGGGCCGACAGGCGGGGAAGGCTGTTGGGGTTTAATTCACATTTTTAGCCAGCAGACCCCTCCTGCTCCCATGCCCTCTGAGGCCTTCTGGATATAAATCTGGACTTCCGGTTGCCCTAACGCACGACTTCCATGACAGCAGATGAACTGGCACACCGGCCAAGCTCAGCTCCTAGTTCCATCAAAATGCTACTTTACTTACATCCCCCGCCTCTTTTTAAATTTTCCTCCGGGAGAGTAATCTCCCATTGCTGAACGAAAACTCGCACAGGCCCGTGACTCTTCTGCGCACTTCTAGGGACAAGAGAGTCCTGAGGCCACTTGGAGTCACAAACACCATCAGTTCCAACGCCGGAATTTCTGGGTTCTGTGCCATAGCACTGTAGTGAGACTAGTCCCGTCCCGTCGAGTAACAACAACTGAAAGGAGACAACATCTACGTTTGTATTGACAGGATTCTCACTGACCCACGCATTCTGCAGACTCTGATTGGGGGTCCACAGAGTCGGCACTGGCTGCGGAAGCCCCACAGATAACAGGAGGTGGGCTTGCCTGCGTGTGCACAGACCTGCACTCGGCCACCGACCTCCCAGTGACCAGAACCTCAGTGACATCCTGGATAAGAAGAAACCCAGTTATCTTGCTGTCGAGGCAACAATGGGGAAGCATGGTGCTCCGCGCTTCCAGAGGCCACCCCCATGCAACCTTCAGCAGTATGCATTTCCCTGATGGGGCCACGAGCCTGAGAGGTCAGCTAACGCGGCGGACAACGCTTAGGATCTAACCAGAGTCTTCAGCCCCAACGTTGGCGTTTTCTCTGCTTCACCACCAGCGGCTTGTACATTTAGAACCACGATCTGACTCTCTCCTTGGTTGCCCGTGTGGGAGAAGAGCGAGGCAGGGATTTCGCTCTGAGAAACCACCAGGGATGGAGGGCGGGCAGAGCGTCTCCCCACAAGCAGCTTCAGAAAGCCACAAAGAAAAAGGCAGCTTTTAACGCCAAGGGTTTGAGAAGCCATGTAAGCCCTCGAGTGCTGTGATGTTATTGGCGAGAGGAAGAACCAGGAAATACGAAGATTTGGAATTATTAGAAGGAGTGAAAACTGTTCAGAACTTGTAGGGAGCAGCACGGTCGTTGCCAGCAACCCCCGGCTCATGTTCACTGTCTCAACCACTGCAAGGTTAGGAGAGAGTTTTTTTCTCTCAAGAGTTCAGAGAAAAAAAGTCCCAGAATAGATTCTCATTGGCTCTGTTGGGTCATGTGTCCCTCCCTAAACCAATCACTATAGCTGGGGCATTGGAGGGCCTGATTGGCCAGTCCTGGGTCACATGATTGGTCTGTCCGCAGCAAGCTGGAGTCAGCTCCTCCTGAGCTACATGTATTGCTGTTGGGGAAGGGGCTGCTACCAGAAGGGGGACTAGGGAAATGGGAAATTAGAGAGGAAGAGGGCTTTGTACAGATTAAGGATTTCTGCTTTATAAATTGGCAGTAGGAGCTAATGGATGCTTTTACACAGGCTTCAGGGAGGTGAGTCAGGCAGCAGTGAAAGTGTTGCTTTTCATGACTTTTAATCATGAGATGTCAACGACACATCCTTAGCAATGTGGCATAATGATCAAGAGAGTCGGACCTGACGATGTCACTTACCAGTGATTTTGAGGAGGTTACTTAACAGTTCTCTATGACTTGGTTTCCTCATCTACAAAATGGGTATTATAATAATAATAATAATAATAATAACTGTTCCCAGGCCTTTGGTGCAGATTAAATGAATTTATATACATAAGGCGCTTAAAGCAGAGCTGGCCCAAGTATCTGCTTCAGCTCCCAGGAGTCAGGGCGCTTCCGGTGCTGGCTGCACAGAGCTGACCGGCTGGCCTGGCAGGAGTAGCCAGTCTGAGCAGCGCCCGCTGCCCTCTGCAGCCTCTCGTGGCCGATAAACAGGAAGGTGGCAGAGCTGCCTGGGTGCCCGTGCCACCCCCACAGCCCCGTGTCTGGCCCCAACCCCGTCTCCACTCGGGGCTGCGGTGAACTTGGATGGTGCTCCTCTCAGTGCAAGCCACAGACCGTCACAAATTGCCCTGTGGTAAGTAGCGAGCACATTTATAATTGATGAAATCAGGGGGCGAGAGCTCATTGCTGAGATGTTTAGTAAACAAAACGCTGGCCCATGAGTGGGGTGAGGGATGCTTGAGAGAAAACAAGGGGACAGAACATGAGGGGGGCAGCTCTCTCTGAGAGTATTTAAAAGGCCCCACTTGTCAGCTTTTGTTTTTATTATTAAACTTATTTTGAAAATTTCCAGTCCTACAGAAGAGTTGCAAGAATATTATCAACTGCTGTAGGCCTGTCACCTCGTGTCACCCATTCTCACATTTTTGCCACATTTGCCTTAGTTCTTTCTTGCTGTATATACGTATATCTAATATAATAATGTACACATTATGATTTTTACTCTTTTATTCTGCTGGACCATTTGAGAGTAGTCGCAGAGATTGTGACCACTCCTCCTAATTCATCAAGCAAGTCCTTTTCTATATCTTCAGGAGACCAGTCAACACCAGGAAACTGAATATCAACAGAACACTGTGATGTAATACATAGCACAGTCCATTTTCAAATCTCGCTGGTTGTCCAGTACCACCCTTTATAACAATCTTTTTTTTCCCCAGTCCAGCCTGACAGACTCTTCAATAGTCAGGGTCTCAGGGAACCGGCCCCAGGGCCCTCCTGCCCCACTGCTGGCCGGGGCTCCACAGTCAGGTGAGAGGGAAGAAGTTGTAGTCAGCACAGGGAATAAGGCCAAGTGGGATGACAGGTGGGACCCTGGAAGCTTCTTCCAGAGGGTCCCAGGGGATGCGAGTCCAGGTGAGCCGAGGGAAGGGGCGCACACAGGTTCTCCAAGGTACTGGGAACCCAAGGGAGACAAGGGGCTCCCACACCTCCTGTTGCAGCCCCAATCCCTGGGCCCAGATAGGCAGGGGGCAAGAGAACTGTGTTAGAGAGATGGGGAGACAACCAGCCTTTCAGGCACAGACGCTGGCAGGAGAGAGACAACCTTGTCATCCGAATATTAAGTGGGTCCTCTGTGTGCTCACAGAGCAAGCACTTGCTGTGCCCTTGCTATGAAAGGAGAACTCTTCGAGGTGCTGGACGAAGCGGGGCAGAGCCCCGCTGTAGCCTCCTGGTGTTTTCGTGCCATTGGGAGGTATGACAGTTTGGACTATTGTTACGAAAACTGTCACTCCTCTACCCACCCTGCCTGCCCCCACCCACACACTCACACACCTGTTATAGGGGTGTGTGTATTCTTCCCCACCCCGCTGACATTGAACTTGGCCATGACACTTCTTTGGCCAGTAAAACATCAGGGGCATGTCTCGAGCATCCTTGAACATGCTGTGAGGTTCTGCTTGGCTTTTAAGTTCCTGCCACTCTCTCTGAGAAATGTGTCCTGGAGCCGCTGGTCCCGGCTGAATAAAGAAATAGCTGGAGCAGACCTGCGCCCGAGCCACAGCCAGGAAGCACAGTGCCCTGGCTGACCGACCCACAGGCTCAGAAATGAGAAGGACGAATGCTTATTGTTTTAAGCCTGAGTGTTGGGATGATTTGTTATGCGGCATTATTGCAGCAATAGCTGACTAAGATGGGCAGAGATGGAATAAAAACAAGCCAGCTGGTGGATGTGTGATGTCAGGTGGTGATGAGAACAGGCAGACGGGAGCCGGAGAAGGGGAAGAGAGCGGTGAGTGCTCCGGCAGATAGGGCAGCGGGGAGGGGGGCTGTCTGATAAGGGAGCGGAGGCCTGACGGAAGTGGGGGAATGAGTAATGTGGTTATCTGGGGTTCGGAATTTCAGGCAGAGGAAACGGCAAGTGCAAAGGTCCCGAGGCAGGAATGAGCTTTGGGTAGGAGCAGGACTGTGTGACTGGAGCAGAGGGAGCCAGCCAGGGGCCCGGTGCGGGTGGCAGGAGAGGGCTCAGGAAGGGGGCTAGGGACAGACCTGGTGGGAAGGATGTGGGATTTCATTCACCTCATCTAGTATTACGTGTTTCTAGCTGCCTACAGAAAGAGCAAGAGAACATGTGAAAAGGCAAAGCTGAGGCAGGAGGGGTCCCTGGGGGAGGACCCCTACCCACGTTTGGGGTCTGTAAGGACAGAACCAGCGTGAGCCAGTCACGCCACGTCCTGGGTCCTTCCCAGCCCTCGTTCTCATGCTTTTCCTTGAGGTGCCCCTGCCTCACCTCTGTGACTTTTCCCACCGGAACTTCCCTCCCACCCCTCCATCACCCCCTCCACTGCCTTCTCTGCCCTGCCCCCCAACTGGACCATCTCAAACATTCAGCCCTCACCTTTCTGCTCCTCTCAGTCAGCCCCATCTCATCTCTCAAGGTGAGGAAGACTCCCAGCTCTCCAGCCCCTCCCTGTCCCTGGGACCCTGGGCATTACATCACTGTCTAGACATGTCCCCCTGGTGGCCTGTGGCTCTCTCACACTGCCTTGATTTAAACGGAGCCCATCAATGGGGGAGGGGCTCTCAGAGGACTGTCTGAAACCTAGGAGCTTCAGAGGCCCCTCCCGGAGTCTGCTCCAGTCCACAGTTTGGCACCAGCTGGGCTACTGGCTTCATTTTTCTAAAATGCTGATTTGAGATGTCACTCTTCGGCCCCTGCCTTGGGCTGCTGCTCTTCCCCAGGTGATGAGGAAGCCCCTCCTGGGCTGGCACTGAAACACTCCTCCAGTTGGGCCTCAGCTCACCTTTGCCCCCAGGTACACCCTCCCCTGCAGCCTAGTGGGACCCCCATTCCCCTGCCCTGGCCTCAAGCACACTTTGTATCCAGGCCTTTGCCTTACTTAGTGATCAATAGGTGCTTACTGAGGAGGACCTACTGTGTGCAAGGCACCGTCCATGGTACTAAGGAGCAGGGGATGCCCAGCAGAAACCTGTCCTCATACAGTCTACAATCCCCAGAGTCCCCTGGGGCGCCTCTACCCTCCCTGCACGCTCCTTCCTGCCCCTCCCTCCAGGCCGGCCCACTCAGGGCCTCAGTGGCCCACGCCTCTCCTACCACTGGGCTGTTGTTAGGCATATAAGCATATCTTGCTTTGTGTCCGATTATTCTTTTAGATGAGGATATCCTTTCTTTTCTTAATTTGTAAAAGTAATGTGTGCACCCTTTCCTTAAAAGAAAAGTGTCTTCTGCTGCTGGCCTCCACGCCCCCTTCTCAGCAGAGAAGAGCAGGCGTGAGCCTTGGTCTCCCCGGTGGCAGAGGAGGCTGGCCCGAGGGCTGCACAGCACTCTGGGTATGAGCTGTGCCTCGAACAGCTGAATCGAAAAGACACCTTTTCCAAAAGTGGAAAATTCCTCCAGGGATGGGGAAGAGAGAAGAGAGAACATTAAGAGAACCGAGTTTTTGATGGAAATTGGGGAGCCCCACAGAGGGGAGCCCCAGAGTCGGGGACGTCCAAGAGGGCGTGTCAGAATGCAGAGCCCTGACGAGACACCGGGAGCCCTTACTTCCTGGCTGCGTGGCCGCGGCCTCTCCGAGATGCTGCGTCTTCCCACGAGAAGGGGCACCGCCCCACTTCATAGGGAGCAGCAAGTGCCACAAAAACCCTTTGTAAACTGTGACGTGGGCACAAATATGACAGCGTGCTGCCTTCCTGGACAAAGGTCCGGTCTGTGTGCCACCTCCTGCACTGGGTCTTGAGCCACTCGAGAACAAGGACCACATTTATCCCTGTGCCTTTTCTGGGTGCCCTAGTGCCTGGCGCTGGGCAGGCAGGAAAACAAATGCATCTGTTAGGCACTTGCTGTGTATTAGACTCCTGACAGGGGTCCCGCACGTATGGCTAGAGGGAACCTCCGAGCTCGGGCCTACCCTCTACACAGATGAGAAAAGCAAGGCTCACAGAGGTGACTTCACACCCCCAGGACACCCCCAGGTGGGACTGGAGGCCGCACTCAAATACAGAAGAACGAGTGAGTGAGTGAGGAAGGGAGGGAAATGGGGCAGCGGTCAGTGTGAACAGGCGCTGATCTATGGTGATCTTAACCTTGACTCTGGCCAGTGGCCATGTCAGTATTGCTGTCTCTCTGGGGGGCTCTTAGGAACCTCCAAGGAGCCCCCCTCAACATGCAGGGCATGGAGGGCAGACCCCAGGGCCCAGGTGTGGGCATGTGCTGGCGGCCTTTGCCATGGGCTGCCCAGCTTTGCCACCCTGCTCCAGGAACGCCAACTTCTCCCCAGGGCACAGGACGCCGCTCCCGGCTCCTCTGGCCCAGTTTCGTGCAGGCTGCTCTGGAGTGGCAGCGTCCCAGCATCGCTATAAATAGCGTCTCTCCTGGGCCCCAGACGGCCAGTTGGCAAACACTGTAATTTGCTGAAAAGTTTGGAATGTGTCTAAAAATGAAGAAGGCAAATGAGACCAGCCTTGAGGGGGTGCAGCCGGCATATCCATTTCAGAGAGGGCCTGAGCCACCGTCCTGCTCCTCGCCAGCGTCTTTACGAGGGTGCTGCAGGCACGGTGTCAGGGAGAGGGGACAAATGTGGGCTTAAGAAGTAAATATTATGGTTTCCACAGAGAGGCCACCTCCTGTATTGGCCTCACCTCTGACCTTCCTGTCCCAAAGAGGAGACAGGGCTGCTACCCCTGGGAGAGGGCTGCCCGTGCTTAACCCTTTCTTGGACTGTGACAGCTAAACCAACAAGGGCCTGGTGAGCACGTAAGGCTTGTGAGAGCCAAATAATTTCATCCAACTTCCCCCAGTTTGCAAGTGAGGAGGTGATGTGACAAAAACCAAACAGAAAGTTGCTTCTGAACTAGATTTAGGTCAACATCCCTTGGTTCCCAGTTCAGTGCCAACTGAGTCTTAGACTCCCAGCCTCCTGGGAAGGGTCACCTCTCAGGGATGTGGGAGGGTCCTGTGGCCCTGCTGAGTGTTGACATGGAGGAGGCCCTGAATCTTCCTGAAGTTCTGGTCTGATCCTCCCTGTGCTCCTGGGAGGCACTCCATTGTTCTCCTCAGGGCTCCAGAGGTGGACTCATCCTCACCCATGAGCCAGGGAAAGGCTGAAGGGGAACTCACTGCTCCATCCCCAAGCCAAGGTCGGGGCCTTTCCCCACTTCAGGTAGAGCTCACAGATTAAGAAGTCATCCTTTTGGCCCTGGCTGGTGTGGCTCAGAGGATTGAGTGCTGGCCTGTGAACCCACGGGTTGCTGGTTCAATTCCCAGTCAAGGCACATGCCTGGGTTGTGGGCCAGGTCCCCAGTAGGGGGCGCTCAAGAGGCAACCCATCGATGTATCTCTCACACATCAATGTTTCTCTCCCTCTCTTTCTGCTTCCCTTCCCCTCTCTCTAAATATAAATATATAAATGTGAATAATGTAAGTGGCTTTTAAAAAAGCCATTTTTAATTATCCGTTGTGCTATCTTCAGGGGTTTGGTTTTTCTCTGAAGTAAGAATCAGAGCAGTGCACACAGCGAGGGACTGGGAGTCGGGAATCCCGAGAAGGGACCCAGATCCTGCACCATCTCCCTCTGTGACTGGGAGCAAGTCACTTCCCTTCCAGGGGCCTCAGTTTATCTGCATATAACACTATTATGACAATAAATGCTTCCATTTATAGAGGATATAAACTTGGGCTTTACATTTATTCCTTCTCTTCGTCCTCATAACAACCATATGTACAAGATATATTTTTATCCCATTTTACAAATGAAGAAATTGAGGCAGAGAGAGTTGATAAGTTGTCCAAGACCACACCGCTTTTTAAAGAGCTTGAAACCCACCGCACGAGATGTTCTGAAATCCCTTTCAGCCCTAGTAATTCTGCTTTGGGTGGCTCCAAGCATGGTAGGAACTAGCAATAACTCAGCGGGTAGCTCCCAGCTCTTGTCTGCCAAGAGGCCTTGTTTGAGGCAGGGCCAGGCAGGGAGCAGGGACAGTTCACATCCATAAAGAGGCTGTACTTGGAGAATGAGCCAGGATGCCCTGGTCTTGGCCCATCAGCTGTGGCCATATTTCTCAGGGCTGAAGGCACCTACCTGCCTGCGGGTCCACCAGCCAGGAATTGTGGCTGAAAAGCGACATCTAGTGGCCAGTTGTAGAACTTTAGGCTTCATTTCCCCAAGGAAGCTCTAGAGGACCATGAAGAATGGGGAGAAATATTATATTATAAATATTATAGACTAGGACAGCTATCTAAATTATTTATAGAGATTTAAAACACAAAGGCACAAGAGCCTCACCCCAGACCTGAATAACCAGAACTCAGGAAGAGGAAGGGAGAATCTGTCTTTTAAGTCCAGCCTAGCTGAGAATCCCAAGTAGAGGTGGCTTTTTTCCGGGGGAAGGGGCAGGTACCTGTGCTGGTCAGAAGAACTTAGCTGTAGCATCTCCAACTGGTCTTTCACTTCTGTCTGAGCCACCAGAACTTTCTAGACAGCCAACAAAACTAAATCCATTAGGCATTGTTTACAAAAGGAAATTTAGCTACACCTTATATTTGATTTGTGCTTTATTTGGAAATAAAATGATAGCTGGTAGAAAAAATGTTAATATGGAAATGGAATCAGTCATTTTAGATCAGCATCAATAAAATTTAGTCCATGGGTAAAGGATACAAAGGATTTTCTCTCTCTCTCTCTCTCTCTTTCTCTCTTTCTCTCTCTCTCTCTCTCTCGCAGTGGTTCTCAGTTGGGGTCAATTTTGCCTCCTGGGAGCATTTGACAATGTCTGCAGACATTTTTGGTTGTCACAATGGGGGTGCTGACATCTAGTGAGCAGAGGCTGGGGACACCGTTGAATGTCCCACAATGCACAGGGCAGACCCCCCACAATAAGAATGGTCCAATCCAAAACGTCCATAGTGCAGAGGCTCAGAGCCTTGCATGAGGGAGCATCAGGCGCTGCATCTTTAGGCCTCCTGAGGGCAGAGACCCTGACTCCTTCACCCTCCCCCGCAGGACCCGGCCAGGGTCAGCTTCCCAGTCCACCCAGAATGACGAGAGTGCAGGGAGAGGTATTTGGAGGACAGACATTGGATGTGGACACATTTGGAAACCTCCCTAGCCTGCACAGAGGCTCTGACTGCATTTCTGCAGGACACGAACTTCCGAAAGCTGAGAAACCTCACTCTCCAGCTGGGCAGTGGCCAACCAGGTCACATACCCACTGGGAAACAGGGTAGAGCAGAATGACAAGGGGAGCTCAGCCCCAGGACAAATGGATTCATTCTCAGGTCTTCCAAGCTGCGTAACCCTGAGCAAGTCACGCAACTTCTCTGTGTCTTATCTTCCTCTGTACAGGGAGGCTAACGCTCATGCTCCCAGGTCGTGGTGAGAGTTAAATGGCATCGCGTGCAGGAAACGCTCTGCCCAGAGCCTGGCCCCGTGAGCGCTCGTTAAATGTCAGTTCTTCCTGGCATCACTGCCATTCGTGTCTGGACTCGGTTGTGTGCAGCTGCTTCACTGCCAGAGACAAGCTCTCGCCCACGCGGCATTTGAACACGAGTAATAACGAAGCATAACTAAGGATGCAGCAGACAGAGGCAGAGGACCCTAGGCCCACTGACTCCGAACCTAGGAGGGAGGGGCCTGAGAATGTCCGATGGCAGTACGCTCCCAGGTGAATCTGGGCAACCTGGTTTTAGTTGAAAGACATTGGAGTTCGGCTGCCTGGGTTCAAATCCAGGCTCTGCTACTGATTGACCAGGCGATCTTAGGCAAGTTACTTAACCTCTCTCTGCCTCGGTTTCCCCACCTGTTCGGAGCCTGTCCAGCACCACTCTGGCACCCAGTAGGAGTCAGCAAAGGGCAGCTACTCCCTGTCCCTTCTCTAGCTTTATAATTGGTGACTGTTACCTTCATCTTCCATACAAGGCCTGTCTCCTGGTCCTAGCCTGGAGACAAGGCCTGTCCCCTTGGATTTGTCCTTTCTCTCAGCCCCCACTGGTCTGGGGGTGGGGATATTTGTCACCCATTGGCACCTCACGGGTTTCCCCGACTCTCCCGCCCGCTGCCTCGCTGAGTCCTTCGAACGGCTGCAACACCAGAGCCCGCACTGCAGTTGGCAGTTTTGAAAGCATTTCCCTCACTGATTCTTCCCACCATCCTGCATCCTCATCGTCCTGACCTCCTTCAACCGCAAGAGCCTCTAAGAAATGTTACCGGGCCCACCGACGTCACTATGGCTGCAGCCCACAGCCTGTCGGTCTGAACCGCTCATATTCTGAGCTCCCCGCAAACCTCAGGCCACCCAAAGTCAAGCTCAACGTTCCTTCCCATCAGAGACACGCCTCTGCACCCCACACCTCGGGACTCCCCCATTCTGCCCGCTCCCCCTGGCCACACAGTGCCCAGGTACTGGCAGGAAGAAGTGGCAAAGTTTCAAGATTTCATTTGTAATTCTTTGCAGATGAAATGTCAGAAATATTGGAAAGACAGAGTCATAAATCTGATCCTAATATAGCATAGAGCTTATTAATGAAGAATAAATCACCGAGAGGACCCTCCCTGGGGTGTTCCGCTGGGGCCCGGGGGGGGGGTTATATTTATGTGCAAGTGGACCAGGTCTTTTACTTTCTGATATATGGCCAAGGCAGATTTGTCAGGGCAGTAGCCTTAACATCAACCAATTATATATTTTTTCTAGTAAAATTAATCTATTCTATAGAAATCTCCTAAGCATTTATTGGATTAGGCCCACATCCAAATGTAGAAAATCACACACACACACACACACACACACACACACACACACACACACACCACTTTGGGACTCTGTCAGGCTCGGAATTAGCGCAGCGCTACCCCCTTCCCCCAGCTGCTCCCGACTAAGAAATTCAGGCGGAAGGGGCTGGAGGGGCCGACCTTCACTGCCCAGGTGGGTAAACCGAGGCCCAGAAAGGCAACACCCTCACAGTCACCGAGACGGCTGTGGTCGGTGTGAGACAAGACCCCCAGGCCCCGTTTCCCACCCCCCAGAGATGCCCACCTCCTAGTCCCCCGAGCACCCTAATGTGACTAGGTTGCCTTACCCGACAAAAGAGACTTCCCGGGGTGAGGGCACGGAGGATACTGAGATGGGGAGATTATCCTCGATGGGCCCAATAGAATCAGAAGGGTCCTTAGGAAGGAAAAGGGGAGGGAGGCAGGAGAGTCAGGGGAGACAGAACGGCGGAGGCCGGAGTGATGTGAGGCCCTGAGCTGAGGACTATGGAGGCTTCTAGAAGCTGGCAGGGGTGGGGGAGGGGAGCGAGGAGACATACTCTCCCTCAGAGCCTCCAGGAGGAAGGCAGCCCAGCTGACCCCTTGATTTGGGGGCCGCTCACCTTCAAACTGGAAGATGTTTGTGCCGCTTGAAGACACTAACCTGCGGTTTGTTACAGCAGCAAGAGGAAAGTGACAGAGTGTTAGAGAGAAGCTTTGTCACCACCAACTGCACTGCCAGCGTCTGCAAACTGTGAGAGAGGGACCCCTACCCCAGGTCACCCCACATCATCCCTGGCGCCCACAGGGATCTCCTCCTGTCCAGAGGCCACGGCCCTCCCCTCCCACCTGCTCCTCCCTCATCGGCGCTGGAGGCAGCAGGGTCTCTGCCGGCTCCCTGTTCCTTCCTCTGCAGCTTCTCTGCAGCCTGACCCACCTCAGTCTTGGGAGGGGCAGTCACTCCCCTTGCAAGGGTTAGCACTATGCCCTCCCCTCTCCCATCCTCTCCCCTCAAGGATTTTCTTACCTCTGAGAAGCTAAAGAGACAGTGACCTTGTCCAAGGCATTTCCCCTGCAGCCGCTCCTGTTCTCAGCCGTCATCCCCACCAGCCCTCATGGCCTCGGAACCAAAGAGTGAGCCACCCCTTCTCTAGGCCTCATGGGGGCCTGCTCCGGTCTGGATTCCTCTCTCCATCCCTGGTGCCTCAGGGCGAGAGGTGGCTCAGAAAGCTCCCAGGGAGGAATACCTGGGAGGCAGACCCGGCTGGCTGGCGGGAGGTAGGGTGGTGGAAAGTGGTGAAAAAGAGGCCGGGAACGGCGGCTTATTAAAAGGACGTATTCCTGACACCCTGTAAGCGCCCCCTGGCCAGGGCGAGTCCCAAGGGTGTGCCCGACTGTACAGAGATTCCGGAGTGGAAAGGGCTGGGAGGCCAGCGCTCTGGCCGAGCCCTCCAAGGTCAGCTGGGAGTTATTTAACCTTTCCAAGCCGGGGCGTCTCCCCCATAAAGCTGGGGGCTCTGATACGCACGTGACAGAAATTACGAGGGTTAATGTAAATACTTAAAGCACAGAGGCAGAGGCTGTGGGTGCTCTGACCGTGTCCCCTGGGAGTCCCATCACCTTGGAGCCCCAAATATCTGACTATCCAAGGGCCAGAGAACAAATGCACGCCCCCCCCCCCACAGCCCCCAAGCAGGCTTGCCGATGACAGAGCAGAATTGGTGTTTAAACACCCTGGCTCCCTCAGCCTTCAGGCAGGGCCACTCAGGTGTGTGGCTCCCACCCCACTACCCCCACCCCCGCCAGTCCCCCAGTGAGAGCAAGCCCCAGGCCCCCACAGGGCAACACCCTTTGCAAATGGCCTCCCCTGCCCCACTTCCCCCTCTCCTCCTGGAGTTTAGGTGAGCAGCTCTCAAACGAACAGCCAGCCCTTGTGCCCTTGTCTCAGGTCATCTGGGGGAGGACCCCAGGCTAAGATTAAGCCCCAGCACAGGCTCCCCGAGGCCTCTTTGGCTGTCAGTGCAGAACCTGAGTTAGCCCAGCCCTGGCGAAGTCACCGCAAATCCCTGGGCTGTGCTGCGGCCTGGAGGGGGGTGGGCAGTCCCTGTTGTCCGGGGACCAGTGAGGATGGACCCCACCTGGCTGGAAGAAGGCCATCAAGGTCCCAGGGAAGACACCTCACCCTCTCCCTCCCTAGATTCCCAATATCCGCTAGCTGGGAACAGGGAACATATTCTCAGCTCCAAATGCACACATCTCCCTGGGTCCCAGGTCCCCCAAATCTGTTGCCCCTAACCACCACCATCTCTAACCCATTCCCCGTGTCCTGGTTCCCCAACAGAGCAGACACTCCTGGGAGGCAACTCACAGCTACATCTTGGCGCTGCCGTGCCAAGGCCCCGCTGCCTGGGCCCCTGCCACGTGAATTCTAGCCCCCAGGGGCATTGAAGTCACCTCCCAGAGAAATCCCTATGATTTCATCTTCTATTTAATCTTTATTTCTCCTCGTACTTTTTAGAACTTCAAATAATTTCTCATTTGTAGCAACTAGGAAGCCATAAATCGGCCCTTTATGTCTGAGGAAAATCAATTGTTATTTGACACTTTACCTTAATATTCCTGACTTCCTTCAACTGTAATAAAGCTTCCATCTGCCTTTTATTTTACAGGCAATTAGTAAGTCACCTTTTAAAAATTTTTCCACATTTTCTATCAAATGAATGCCAGGATCGAAAGGGGAGAGCTGTTTTATGAGATTGAACTCACCGAGTAGAAGGGGTTTATCTGTAGCCTTCACCGTACCAACACTCATTACTGGATTTTATTGATTCAGGGGCTTTTTAACCCTTAGCAATAATACAGGTGTCACCTGCCCGCGGCACTTGGGAGGGGGCGGGGACGCTGGGAGGGGCAGGGAGAAACTCGGAGCTCGGGGCTGGAAAGGCAGAGAAAGGAGTTCTAACCCTTTGAAATGTGATCGCCCCAGGCCCAGCCGCTCTCAGAGCTAAATCACAGCCCAGACGCCCTCTTTTTTCCTAGTTTGGGTTTTTCCCCTCAAATTACCCAGGGGAATGTGACACTGATGCCCTCCCCCCTCCCCCCACCCCGGATCAAAAGAAAGAGGACCGTTCTTGGGGGTCCACGGACCTGGCTGTGGCTCCCGGCTCTGCCTCTTGGAGCCCTGGGACCTCGGCCAGGGAAGCAAAGGCACCTCTGAGGCTCAGTTTCCCAGCTGCGAAGCTGAGAGAGAGAAGAATCTCCCTCCATCCCCCTCACAGGGCTGCTGGGGTCTACCTACCAGACCCCATTTGTGAGAAATGCTTGGAAGACCATCTTTTTTTTTTTTTTTTTTAAGTTTATTTTATTTATTTTTAGAGAGAGGGGAAGGGAAGGAGAAAGAGGGAGAGAAACAATGACATGTGAGAGGAACATCAGCTGGCTGATGAGTCGCGTCCTGACCAGGAATCAAACCAGAGACCTTTGGCCTTGCGGGATGACACCCAACCCACTGAGCCACACTGGCCAGGGCTGGAAGGCCATGTTAAGAAGCTACTTGGTGAACTGCAGTTGACCAGGAATTCAGGGCCTTTGTATTCCTGCACAGATCACCCACCCACGAGGCCAGCCCTCTCTGTTTGGATGAGAGGTCTGTTTTGACCAGTCCCTTCCCACCCATCTCTCCTTGTCCGATCCAAACAAAACGAAACACCTCTGACCCTAGCATCCGATGCAGGTGAACAGTAAGGTGGGTAGCTTGGGGCCTTTTCTAAAACTGACGAGTCAGTGAATGCTCGGGCAGCCCCCGCCATGCACTAGGGACTGGTTCAGCACGAGATACTGTGTTAACTCATTTACTCCTCCCAACAACCCTCGGAGGTAGGACTGTTACGACTCCCACTTCACAGATGAGGAAACTAAGGCAGAGACAGGGTGAGTCTCGCCTAAGTTCTCAGAGCTGGTAAGTGGTGGAGGCAGGCGCTGGTCCCAGGCAGCCTGGATCTGGTGCCGTGCCTCTAACCACTGCGCCTGCTGCCTCTCTGAACAGAAACCCCCCTCCCTGCCCCACCCCTCCCCGCCCAAACACATTTGCTTATCCCCAGAGGACAATCTTCTCAGCATTTCTAGCTCAGAGTTTCTTGACTACTATGTCAACACACATCACCTTAAAGTATGCCGTGGTTATCATATTCCTAGTTTTAAAGTAGCAAAGTCTGTGAATGATGGGACTTGTTAAAAAACAGGGATTTAAGCAGAGTCACCCCCACTCCTTTGCCCGGCGACTGGCTTTCCTGACTGCAGGAGAAAGCGCTGCAGGAACAGCCAGCGCCAGAGAGGCAGTGGAGCACCAATGAGCATCATCACAAGCTGTGGCAGGGCCGGGGAAGCAAGGACTGCCGCTCTAACTTTATATGGCAGTGGGTGAGACCTGAATTTTTTTTAAAAACAAGACTGTTTCATGGGCTCCCTCTCTCAATACAGCTGCCCCCAAGGACACCACTGACTCCTGGTGGCCAGGAGTAGAATCGCAGGCCTAGTATCTGCAATAGAGCAGGCAGGGTCTTCCTATCTGCAGGCCTGCGAGAAAAGCTATATCCCCAACTCCAATAATCTCATCTCCCCTAATTCCAAATCTCTTAGTCTGAGATTGCTCCCTACCACTACCTTCTTTAACTCCCATCTCCCTTCCCTAAATCCTCAAACACAAAGCAAACAGTTGTTTCCACCCTCTGAAGACACCTTGCCTGTAAATCTTGAAGCCACCATGCCAAAGGGACATACCTGCAGTCATAGCAGGAAGTGGGAGACCAGCCATGTTTGGGTGAGTCAGGAAGACCCCCTGAGAAGGAGGCCCTTGAGGATGGGTAGCAATTAGCCAAGGAGACAATAGGGGTAAGGCACCGGAGGAAGAGGGGACAGAACCAGCTTTGCAAGGAAAGGACACAGGGCATATTTGTACCAGGGTGCACTCTGTACTTATTATTCCATTTTATCCTCACAAGCAACCTGGCCAGGGAGCTATTATTGCTCACATTCTAAGGTCAGGACACCATGATCCAGGAAGGTAAACGTACCTGCCCCAAATGGTCAGACACGTACACGGCGGGGCTAGTTTGTCCGACGTGAGCTGTGGAGCGTTTGAGCTGATACAGATTGGGAAGAACTGGGTCGCCCAGGAAACTCAGTGAAGGTGCGGGGTGGCTTTCAGGCCCCCTCATCATCCTTGGCGCTGAGGCCTGCCCCGTCCTCAGAGGCACTGCCAGGACGGATGAGGGCCTCCCCCAGGCAGCTGGCACTGGCTGGACTGTGCTTCCATAGGGGACAGCGAGGGCTGCAGACATTGAGATTTACGATGGCCACGGCCTTCATGACTTCACAGTCAGAAGTTGCGCCATTTCATCTCATCATACAGTTTTGTCTAGAAATGGCTGCAAACCTCCACTCCAGGGTGGCTCCCAGTCGTGAGCGGGTGACCTGTGTATCTCCTAAATCATGTTAATATGCAGGCCAGCAGGCCCGTGCTTCCTTCCTTCCCTCTGCAGCGTCTCTCGTCCGCCAGTCTCTTCCTTCCATAATGCAGAGGGACGCAGAGGCAGGGCTGGAAGGCCGTTCGGTGCGGCCCCATCCGCCCACCCAGACAGCCAGGTAGACTGTCAAGGAGCAGCAGGTTGGCTTGGCCTTGTCCTCACCCTCCAAGAATTAACATAAATACCTGCCCTCCCTCTCTCTCCTTCCTCCATGTCTTCTTCCTTCTCCCCCTCCCCACTCTCTCAGCCTCATCTAGATGTCTCTCCACATCTTCAGGGTTTCCCTGGTTTGGGGCTGCCTTGCTGAGCAGTTCGAATGAAGACATGACCCCTTCCTCCCAGGGGACTCAGTCCTTGAATAGGACCCTCCAGAAGACCTGTATGTAAGGGGGCTCCCTGTGCTCCCCTCAGCCCTCCTCCCAAGTATAAGTGTGGGAACCCCTCTCCACACCTGCCTCCATGACCAGGGGCTTGCTTTAGGGTTCTAGGGGTCCAGAGAATGGACGGAGACAGAGCAAACGCCCCATCCTAGGTGCAGGCTGGGTGCTCCAATGACAGGGTTTTGGGCACGGGCTGTGGGACAGGCTCAGCTGCGGCCACTGGTGGGTGATGGCACTGGCGGTGTCCTCACTGGTTCCTCCCACCACCCACTCACCACCTTCCTGTTCCTGACTCACAGAGGGGCTTTGTGAGTCCCCAGATCTGTCCTTCAATCCAGCACCGCCTTTGCTACTCCTCCTCCCCCGCGTTCTCTCCTGGGGTCCCACCTGCACCCTTTTGGCCCGCCATGAAAAAAAGCTCCTTCACTTTCCTTTCACAGTAGAGCTTGACGGTCTGCTAAAAGCCAAATCCAAATGATTCGCAACAGACAGCTGCCTTTCTCTGAAAGTTGGGAGGCTGGTCTTCAAACCCTCCCTGGGAGGTGAGAGGCAGTTGTACCTGCCCTGCTGGAGCTATCTATGCCCTCCCCTCAGCCTCGACCCCAAGAATAAGCAGTAGATAGCAGAAACAAGAGGAAGACAGGCCTGTGTCCATACAAAAAACAGAGGATGGCTCCTGAGAGCCCCCAGAGGGCCCACCACCTCGGAAGTATTATTAGCACACTAGCCACCTTGTATCAACATTGGTTATCATTTTACCTTTGTAAGGAGCCTTCTCAGACCCCGTCTCTTTCACAGCCAACATGCGAGATCAGCATTGGGAATAACAGCTGCCATTAAAAAAACACCCGCCATGTGCTGGGTGCTTTCCATATGGTCTCCTGTGTAATCCTCACACCGACCCTGAAAGGTAAGCACCATTATCCCTACTTCACAGGTAGGGCTCTGAGAGGTCAGCTTGCCCAAGGCCATGCAGCTAAAACTTACCAAGAAGTGGGGGCTACAGTCCAGGTGGGTTGCCGCTCTGGTAGGATAGGTAGGTGTTTCGGCTGATTTCCGGGGTATTTGCCCAGAGGGGCTGTAGTGCTGGGCTCTGCCAGCAGAGGGCGCACGAAGCCTTGGAGCCCGGCAGTTCGCGGACTCGCCGGAAAGGAAGTCTTGCCTTCAGCGTCCGTAGCCCAGACCATCCCAACCCTGGCTCCTTTTTCGTAGGCTGCCCTGTTGCCAAAAATTTGTGAGCAGGTGAGGGCCAAACTGCCGGGCCGCTGCAAATAGCCAGAGGTGCTTTTCCTGACCTGCGTGTTGGGTTCTGGTCCCAGCCGGTCACTGAACGGCTCCATTTCTCAGTGCCTCCGTTTCCCCCTCGGTGAACCTGCAGGGTTAGTTTGCCCAGACTCCTGGATCCCTGGAGGCAGTGGGGGGTGGAAGGAAGAGGGGCGTTGTCTCTGTCACTTCAGAGAATCCAGCGGAAGGGGTGCATCCGCCCTCTAGAAAGCTGTCCAAAGCAAATGAGGTGCTCAGGGTTGACCACCCTGCAGACACTGGCGATCTGTGATCCATAACTAAGCAATGTCCCTGATGTCGATGTGAGAGAAGTAATTAAACCCAAGTGCACGCAGCTGCTTTAATAAGTAAGAACGGCAAATCACAGAGCTGGTGAAGTTGGAGGTTGGGGTCGTCAGCAGAGGTGGGGTTCCCTTCCAGCTCTCCCAGCCCCACCTGTCTTTCACCTCCACTTTCTTCTCTTTTCCCTAGGGAAAAAACTGTCACCAGTCCCCTAAGCCTGGCTGCTCTGTGCCCTCCCCACTGCCAATGCCATCAAACCCAATAACCAGAAACAGGGCTTTGCCCTAAGAGGGACAAAATGGAGCTGCAGGGTGAGGTCCCAGAGGTCCGGCCTCTTCTGAAGGAAGAGCAGGGTGCTTGCGATGCAGTGGCAAGGTCCCTTGTGGGTGGCCCGGACTTTCACCAGCCTCCCCCAGCCAAGGAGGGAGTCAAGGTGCAAACTTTTCTCCAGTACAGGGACAGACAGCCCAGGCGGGGAAGAGATCAGCCACACAACAGTGGTGGGGAGCTGGAGGGACTTCGTCTTGGCCTGGGACCTGGGAGCGGTCACCACAGTGACCTTCTTTGGCAGAAGACAGATTGAAATCCCCTGTCACCCCAAATGTTTTCTGGAGGATGGCTGCCCAGGGCTCAGAGCCTCCCTGGGAGCTACTGGGGAACCTTGCTCCCCACAGGGAAGCAGTAGCCACAGGATGGCTGTGACCTTTCACTTTGACCTTTCACTGCAGCCTGACCCCTCTGAGGCAGGAGTGAGGCACAAGGGGTGGGGGCCCCTGTCAGAGGAGAAAAGGTGTCTAAACAAGAGAAGTAAGGGCTGAAGAGAAGGTTAACAGCCCCTGCAGGGCTTGACCCTGGTAGCACAGCCAGTGAGGGGCAGAGCCAAGCCTTGAAACTTCTTCTCTGAGTCCCAAGTCAAGAAAGAGAGGAGACTGTGAAAAAAGTGTCAGAGGCCAGAGGGGCACCCGCTGGGGGCAACCCTGCCCAGGGAACCTGATCAGTGACAATTCTCAGGGCAGGCCGGACTGCTCTGTCCAAGTACAGGTGCTCCCCCCACCCGAATATGAAGCTGCCCTCAGACCTAGAAGGTCTGTGGCTGCCTCTGCAAGGAATTCAAGGAGTCTCTGCCAACTAAGGGGCATCCCAGTGGCAAATCCTAGAGACCCATTGAACCCAGAGCTGCTGAGGGGTGTGGAGGGCTGTTGACAGGACACAGGCTGCTCCAGGCTCCTGCAGAGTCCGGTCCTTCTGCCTCCTGTTGCCTCCCCTGACCCCCAGCCTGCAGCAGCCCCCCCAGGGAACTGCTCTCTCGGATTCCCAAATGGCCTCCTTCCGCTTCCCCCTCCAG
>PVKU01013469.1:0-28680 GCA_004027475.1 Anoura caudifer | reverse complement strand
CCCCCCCTAGCTTTTGTCCATGTGTCTCTCATACTTGTTGCTCTAATCCCTTCCCCTTTTCCCTGGATATTCCTATCCCTCCCCTCTCTTGTTCTCAATTTCAGTGTCTTTGGTTATATTATGCTTGTTTGTTTGTTTTTTTGATTAGGTTCCTGTTAAAGGTGAGATCATATGGTATTTGTCTTTCACCTCCTGGCTTATTTCATTTAGCATAATGCTCTCCAGTACTTACCGCCATCTTCTCTCCTCAGAATATTCATTTTTTAAAAAAATCAGGCTTGAGTTTTGGACAAATTGGGCTAATTAGGAAGGAAGTAGGAACAATGATCTCTTTTTTTAGGATGTCTTGTATAATTGGTTTTATTTCCTTTAGTCCTTGTTTTAATCTTATTTAGTGCTTGTTTTTAATTATCAGTATTGGACCATATTAATAATTTTTAAACAGCAAGGAGGAGGTCCATGTGGTTTCATCTTTGTCAAGCCAATTGTAAATGCTAAATATTTAATTTGATTTTAATTTATTATCCATTGGGTCAGAGCCTCCATGCCCACTATGGGATATTTACGACAATGGCACTATGACTATGGGAACTTTAGCCAAGGTAGTAGTTCTGATGATTAAATTGAGGCATACTTGTTTGTCTTCTATTTTATGTTTGGCAACCTTCCTAAGAGTATAGAGGATACTTTGTTTAAATTTAGCGAGACTGTCAAGTATAACTGTAATTTGAGCTCCAGTATCAATTAAGACCATTAAAATTAGGTAATTTGTGCTTTTCAAAAGATGTTAAAGTTAACTTAGAACCTATGTTTTAGGAGTTAAAATGTCAATTAGCACCCATTTATATTTGTGTTGCTGAAATATAGATTATTTCAGTAAAATTTTGTTTCAGTTTCTTCCGCACCCCACTAAGTTCTTTTGGTTGATGTTATCTTGTTTGTTTGTTTGTTTCTTTTTTTGGCGGTTATTGGGTGTACCTCATGTTGGAAGAGTCTTCTCTACCCTGGTCATGTTTATAAGTTTCTTCCTTCAGAGATTTCCAAATCAGTACTATCACAGTTAGGGTCTTTTCTTTTCTTTCATTTTTAAGTATATTTTATTGATTATGCTATTACAGTTTTCCCATTTTCACCCTCTATCTCCCCTCCACCCTCCACCCTTCAACCCTCCAGCTTTCTCCCTGTTAGTTCACGTCCATGGTTTGTACATATAAGTTCTTTGACTTATCTGTTTCCTTTACCATTCTTAACCTCCTCCCACCTAATCTATGCCTACCAATTATGCTTCTTTTCCCTGTGCCTTTCTCCCCTATTCTTCCTTTTCTTCCTCACTGTTGAAAAACCTCCACATGCTACCCAATTCTCTGATCCTGTTCCTGTTCTTCTTCTTTGTTTAGTTTTTGTTTTCATTTTTTTTAGATTCAGTTGTTGATAGTTGTGAATTTGTTGTCATTTTACTGTTCATAGTTTTTGATCTTCTATTTCTTAGATAAGTCCCTTTAACATTTCACATAATAAGGGCTTGGTGATGATAAACTGCCTTAACTTGACCTTATCTGGGAAGCACTTTATCTGCCCTTCCATTCTAAATGATAGCTTTGCTGTATAGAGTGATCTTGGATGTAGGTCCTTGCTGTTCATGACTTGGCATATTTCTTTCCAGCCCCTTCTTGCCTGCAAGGTTTCTTTTGAGAAATCAGTCAATAGTCTTACAGGCACTCCTTTGTAGGTAACTGTCTCCTTTCTCTTGCTGCTTTTAAGATTCTCTCTTTATCTTTGATCTTGGGTAACTTAATGATGATATGCCTTGGTGTGTTCCTCTTTGGGTCCAACTTCTTTGGGACTCTCTGGGCTTCCTGGACTTCTTGGAAGTTTATTTCCTTTGCCAGATTAGGGAAGTGGTCCTTCATTATTTGTTCAAATAAGTTTTCAACTTCTTGCTCTTGATCTCCTCCTGACATCCCTATAATTCTGATGTTAGAGCATTGAAACTTGTCCCAGAGGATCCTAAGCCTTTCCTCATTATTTTGATTTCTTGTTTCTTTATTCTGTTCCAGTTGGATATTTATTTCTTCCCTTTGTTCTGAATCATTTGAGTCCTTGTTTCCTTCCCTTTACTGTTGGTTCCCTGTGTATTTTGCTTTATTTCACTTTGGGTATCTTTCATTTGTTTCTTCATTTTGTGACCGAGCTCAATCAGTTCTGTGAGCATCCTGTTTACTGTGTTTTGAACTCTACATCAGATAGGTTGGCTATCTCCTCATTGCTTAGCTCTTTATCTGGAGGGTTTTTTTAAAAGATTTTATTTATTTATTTTTAGAGAGATGTGAAGGGAAGGAGAAAGAGAGGGAGAGGAACATCAATGTGTGGTTGCTTCCCATGAGCCCCTACCGGGGACCCGGCCCACAACCCAGGCATGTGCCCTGACTGGGAATCAAACCAGCAACCATTTCATTCGCAGACCAGCACTCAATCCACTGAGCCACACCAACCAGGCTTTTTCTAGAGTTTTGTTCTGTTCTTTCATTTGGGCCATATTTCTTTGTCTCGGCATGCCTGTTATGTTGTAAGGGGGCGGGGCCTTAGGTATTCATCTGGTTGAGGCAGCCCTCTTTGCTATGTTGTGGCACTACCTATGGGGGAGGGGTCAGAGATGGAACAATGTTGCTTGCTTGCTCCACTCTAGCCCTACTTTCCAATGAACTCTGTCATGTGAGACTGGGAGTTTTTCCTGCCATGGCAACCCCTGAAGTACTTTACAGCTAGGTTTGAGTTTTTAGTTTCGTGTTCAGCCAGCCCTGCCTTGCCCACATAGTCTGCCACCTTGCCATGGGCCCTCTCAGTCAGTCCTGCCTCACTCATGTAGTCCACCACCTCACCGCACATCCTCTCCACTTGGCTGCCCATCTCCTACCATTCTGAACAAATGTTTCTTTAACTCCTTGGTTGTCAGAATTCCATGCAGTTTGATTTTCTGGCACTTCTGGTTGTATATTGTTCTTAGATTTGTTGATATCCTTCTTTTGGTTGTGCAAGGAACCGAAGTGTTTCTACCTACACCTCCATCTTCGTTATAACTTACAGTTAAGGACTTTTCTCAAAGCAATTATTGTCTAGAGACTCTGTGCTTAAGGTGAGTTTGAATTAACCTCTTGGCATATTCATTAGCTGTGGCACTCAGTAGAAGACATAGGTTTTTTTTTGTTGTTGTTCATTTTACAATTATCCTGTGAGGTAATGGTGTCCTGTCTCTTTAAGAGGGGTGGGGGTGAAGCATTTAAGGTGCTTTTCTTTTTTTTTTAATTAATTAATTTACATTAAAACTTTTTTCAAGTACAGTTTTCTGCCTTTTCCCCCAACCCCTCCCCACCACCCCAGCCCTCCCTGCCTCCCTCCCCCATTTCCACTCCCCCTTGTTGTTGTCCATATGTCCTTTATAATTGTTCCTATATGATCTCACCATTAACAGGAACCTAATCAACAAAACTAACAAGCAAGCAAAGTAAAGCCAAAGACATTGAAATTGAGAGCAGGCTGACAGTGATCAGAATGGAGAGGGGAGGGGATAATGGGGGAAAAGGGTAAAAGGTTTACAGGAAAAATTATAAGGTGCTTTTCATAAGGTCTATGTGTGTTTCCCTCTATAATCCTGAGGATCAGGATCTTTGTTAGACCAGAGGCATTTAGGGTCCTTTTTTTTTTTTTTTTGGTTATATTATGCTTGTTGGTTTGTTTTATTGATTAGGTTCCTGTTAAAGGTGAGATCATATGGTACTTGTCTTTCACCTCCTGGCTTATTTCACTTAGCATAATGTTCTCCAGTTCCATCCACGCTGTTGCGAGAGGTAGGAGCTCCTTCTTTCTTTCTGCTGCATAGAATTCCATTGTGTAAATGTACCATAGTTTTTTGACTCATTCATTTACTGATGGGCACCTAGGTTGCTTCCAGCACTTGGCAATTGTAAATTGTGCTGCTATAAACATTGGGGTGCATAAGTTCTTTTGGACTGGTGTTTCAGGGTTCCTAGGATATAATCCTAGCAGTGGAATTGCTGGGTCAAAAGGTAGGTCCATTTTTAGTTTTTTTTTATAAAATTCCATACTACTTTCCATAGTGGTTGTACCAGTCTGCAATCCCACCAACAGTGCACTAGGGTCCCCTTTTCTCCACAACCTGTCCAAAACTTGTTGTTTGTTGCTTTGTTTATGATGGCCATTCTGACAGGTGTGAAGTGGTATCTCATTGTGGTTTTAATTTGCATCTCTCTGATAGCAAACGATATTGAGCATCTTTTCATGTGTCTCTGGATCCTCTGTATGTCCTCCATGGAGAAGTGTCTGTTCAAGTCCTTTGCCCATTTTTTAATTGGGTTGCTTGTCTTCTTAGAGTGGAGTCGTGTAAGTTCTTTATATATTTTGGAGATTAACCCTTGTCTGAGGTATCATTGGCAAATATGTTTTCCCATACAGTAGGTTCTTTTTTTTATTTTAATACTGTTTTCTTTAGCCATGCAGAAGCTTTTTATTGTGATGATATCCCATTTGTTTATTCTTTCCTTTATGTCCCTTGCTTCAGGGGACATATCAGTAAAAATGTTGCTGTGTGAAATTCTGAGATTTTCCTGCCTATGTTCTACTCTAGGACTTTAATGGTGTCATGGCTTACATTTAAATCTTTTATCCACCTTGAATTTATGTTTGTGTATGGTGTAAGTTGGTGCTCAAGGTTCATTTTTTTGCACATAGCTGTCCAGTTCTCCCAATACCACTTTTTGAAGAGGCTATTTTTACTCCATTTTATGTTGTTGCCCCCTTTGTCGAATATTAATTGACTGTAGCATTTAGGGTCTTAACGAGCTATCTGCTTTTTGGGGTGTGATCTTAGCACTCCACATGGTGACTATTCTTTCTTATATTAGTGATTACCCAGAGCCACCATCCTATACATGTCATCAGTTTTTTCCTCAATATTATGGAATAGGACCAATGCCCGGTTGGAACATACAACCAACGATCACAGGTTAAGAAATATTGTACAGAGCTTAGTATCAGTCATAGCTTGTGCAGGAATTGAAACACATGATTCAGCCTGAGGCAAATAGGTCCAGGCTCAGATACCCAACCCAAGGCCTGTTTAAGGAGGGTCCCAATCTCATATACTCTTATCCCTAAAAGCAAAACTGACTTGGGTGGATTAAATCAGTAACTGAGGCTTGCTAGGAATTTTTTTTTAATTTAAGCAGGAGTATATTTATTATTTTGTATGTTCAATATTTTATTAGTTTCAGGTATACAGCATAAGTGGTTAGATAATCATATACTTTACAAAGTGTTCCCCCAATATTTCTAGGATTTGTTAAATGCAGCAACAACTCCAATGCTATCTCATTGGCAGGCAGCAGCACAAATCAAAGAGCACACTAGGCAGCAGGAAGTAGGCAGCAACTCAATGTGTATATAGTACTTGCCCACAGTCTGTAGAGCAAGGTAGTAAGTGAAAGCAACAGAAGCAAGACCTCCAGGAGGTGGTGGTCATCTCTTAGGCTATACTACTCTCAACACTCATTGTTGAGGTTCCTCCGTGGAAGGCAGGAACATACCCCCTACCCCACCCAAAATTGGTTTGGATATTGAGGGTGATGATGTCACACATGCACCAAAAGTGTATGAAAAGTTTTATTATTCATATTATGAGGCTTTCTGGGAAGAATAGGGTAAACATTCATGCTCATCAATTTGGCTTGAGTGAAGGAGTGGTGAGTGGCTTTGGATTTTATTGTTATTAGAAGACGGGTCCAGGGTGAATGTTCCTACATTTGTTTAGGGGATGTTCATGGTTTGAACTTACTTACCAGCACCAAGGGACATAGTGCCCAGGCTTTCTTATTGGTTTGCTAGATGTAGAACAAAAGGGAAAAAGGAGAAAGGATTCAAAAGCTGTCAGCAGTCAAATATCAAAAATGGAGCTATTCTTTTTTGTTCCAATCTTCTTGTCATTTCAGATGATATGTTGTATGCATGAATACAGTTAATGGGGATTATAAGATCAATAAAATGATGAGGCTGTCAAATTACTTCAAGGGAATATATCACATATTGAGTTCAGAGGAAATCATTTGGGAGACAAAAATGATCATACACCATAGAAGCAAAAAATAGAACTCTGGAATGAAATGACTTTGGCCAAAGCTAAAGAACATGGAATATTCCCTGAGTGTGCTGTGGTCACTTCCCAAGGGCTTCTAAACTGTTGTGAGAAAGTAAACACTATCCCATTTAGTACATTTTCAAGGAAAGTAAAGGCTTTTAAAAAGTCATTTGCTTACATATAATCTTCATGTTTTCTGTATCCCTGAATCCTTTCTCTTCTTAAGCTAATCAATTCATTTTGGGGTACCAAATTGCTCTTTTTCAAGCTGTACTGTTCAATATGGTGGCTACTAGCCATGGATGCTTTTTGAGCACTTGGAATGTAATTAGTATGAATTAAATTGTTTTGTAAATGTAAAACACAAAGACAGGTTTTGTATTCATTTTTTAGGGTTACTGCAACAAAGAACCACAAATTTATTTTCTCACAGTTTCTAGAAGCCTGAGATCAACGTGTCAGCAGGGTTTGTTCTTTTTGAGGGTTGTTAGGGAGAATTTGTTCCATGCTCATGGTTTCCTGGAGATCTTTGGCATTTCTTGGCTTCTGCTATATCACCCCAATCTCTGCCTTCATCTTTACATGGCCTTCTTCCTTTGTGTGTGTCTGTCTATGTGTCCAAAATTCCCTTTTTTGTAAGGATAAGTCATATTGAATTAGAGCCCACTTTAATGACCTCTTCTAAATGTGATCATCTGCAAAGACCTGATTTGCAAATAATGTCACATTCTCAGGTACTGGAGGTTAGGATTCTAACATCTTTTGTGGAGACACAATTCAAGCCATAACAGATCTCAAAGACTTGGTATGATAAAAAATGCAAAATATTTCATTAATAATTGTTTATTACATGTTGAAATAAGAATATTTTTAGCCTGTCAGCCTGTTCTCTATTTCATGACCAGAGGGGAGAAGGTAGGGAATCTCAGGGGAAAAGGGGAAGGGTTTGCAGGAACAAGTATAAAGGACATGTGGACAAAAACAAGGGGGGATGGAAACAGAAGGGAGGTGGGGAGGGCTGGGGGGTGGGGAGGAGTTGGGTAAAAGGCAGAAAACTGTACTTGAACAACAATTAAAAAAATAAAAAAATAAATTTAAAAAAGAAATTGTTAAGAGAAAAAAAGAAATGAGAATATTTTTTATAATTGGGTTAAACAAAATATACTATTAAAATTAATTACACCTCTTTCTTTTGACTTTTAAAAATGTAGCTACTAGAAAATTTGAAAATTACCTATGTACAGTAGCTTGCATTTATGGTACCAATTATATTAGGTAGGAAATTTCTAAGGCAGAGGTTGGAAAACTATGGCTTAAATACCAAGTCTTTCTCACTGAATGTTTTGTAAATAAAGTTGTACTGGAACACAGCCATGTGCATTCATGTATGTATTGTCTGTGACTGCTTTCATGCTACAATAGTAAATTTGACTAGGTATAACACAGATAATATGGCCTGGAAAGCCTAGAAACTTACTATTTGGCCTTTTAAAGAATAAGTTTGCTAACATTTGTTCTAAATAGTGGCTCTGATCCTGTCTCTGCTCTTCCCCAGAGCTAACAACATGTACCTATTAGAGACTCTCCAACCAGCTCACCCCTAACCTTCTCATGCCTCACTCTTCTCATTGATCATCAGAGAGTGATCTTTTAGGCTAAAGGCTGGGCCCTTGGCTCCTCTTGTATATTCTGTACTGCTTAGCTACTGTCTGGTGGTCTAGGACTATAAGATATGCTCATAGAATGAATTGCAAATGTCACAGGCACTTGGCTAGCAGGTAAAGTGTTAGGAGAGGTGACTCCAAGCAGAGCTGAGATTACTGGCTTTCCATTTCCTCTCATCAGATATGTGAAGGAGGACCCACATCAAGGCATTTCCAGGTTCCATTTACAGGCATTGTAAGGTCCCCTAGGTTTGAGCCATTACTGCTGGTTTTGATAACTGCAGCTATCACTTATTGGAAGCTTGGTATGTTCCAAGCCTTTTGCTAAAGGTATTATTTTATGTAATTTTCCTAAGCACAGGAGGTTGGTACAGTCAGTTCTGCTATAACTCTCATTTTGAAAAATGCGAATTTGTTCTAATGTGATTTATATCTTAGGGAACAACTTGAGCATAACATGAACTTAGTGTTTGCTTATGCATGATTTTTTCATGATAAGCCCTAGATGAACACAAAAAAATTGCACTCAGCAGAACTGAGTCTCATAGGAGTATAAAAAGCATGTGCACATATGCACTTGTATGGACACACACACTTAACACATCCACAATCTTTGTCAGTTCACTGTGTGATATGTACCACAACCATCCACATATGCTGCTAAAACTTTCTGATTGCAGATCATCCTCCTTGCATCACTTCACAAGAACTTACCAGGTACAACTCTTCCAATAGATGCTGCCACAGCAATCTTCAGGTTTTGTGAATGTGCCACATTCATTATAGTATTTATGTATTATTTAACCATTTAACACACACAAAACTGTGATACTGTTTTTACTAGGTTCATGTCTTTTTAATTGTGTTGCTGTTGAAGGTGTGAGTGTTGTGCATCTAAACTCATTTTCCCATAAGCCCTGCAGCTTTTAATACACAATTTTGCACAGCACAGTGAATTTTACACATATCACATTATATCAGAACTGACTGTGTTATAATTACTCCCATTTTGCAGGTGGTAAAACTGAAGTCATTTTTTAAATTAATGAATTAATTTATTTTTAAATACTTTTGATTTTTATTGTTGTTCAAGTACAGTTTTCTGCCTTTTCCCCCTTTCCCTCCCCACCACCCTAGCCTTCCCCATCTCCGTCCCCTGTTTCCACCCCCTTGTTATTGTTCATGTGTCCTTTATAGTTGTTCCTGTAAACCTTTCACCTTTTCCCCCATTATCCCCTCTGCTCTCCCTTCTTGTTACTGTCAGCTTGTCCCCAATTTCAATGTCTTTGGTTATACTTTGCTTGCTTGTTTGTTTTGTTGATTAGGTTCCACTTAAAGGTGAGATCCTATAGTATTTGTTTTTCACTGCCTGGCTTATTTCACTTAGCATAATGCTCTCCAGTTCCATCCATGCTGTCACAAAGGGTGGGAGTTCCTTCTTTCTTTCTGCTGCATAGAATTCTATTGTGTAAATATACCATAGGATAAAACTGAAGTCTTAAGAGGCAAAGAGATTTGTTCAGGATCACACCAATAGGAGGTTTTGGAGCTGGAATTTGAATCTAGATCTCTCTAGATAGCTTTACCTTGTAACTACCCCCATTGTATTGATTTACAGCCTATAAAATAAACTGCATTTTTGGCTGTCCAAGTCTTTAAAACAAAATTTAAAGAGTTCTGGTGGAAAGTAGGTAACAGCTTCTAATACTTTTCTGTTTTTATTTTTGTTGTTGTTCATAGGTTTAGCAAATAGATCTCAAAATTTTGTGGCTTTCTGTACTTCTCCAGTGTCGGTGCTGAAGGTAGGGGTAGGGAGGTTGGAGGTGGCAAAAGAATAGAAACATGTTATGGTGGGCTGGAGAGGAAATCAATTCTCTCCCTTCTGGAGAAGCAAACATAATGGAAAGATCTAGGAATCATAGGAGACCACAGAGTGAGTCAGCAAGTCAATGTTGGTTTGTGTTTTGAAAAGTAATGTGATGCTCTGATGTGTAATAATAACAGGAATACAATCTTCAGGAGTCATAAAACAACTCCTTAGGATTGATCATGGCCTTATTAGAGTGGTAGAATCAGTTTGGGGTCTGTAATTGAAAGGGGAAGTGAAGAAGTCACAGAGGGGAAAAAAGGAGTGTTGCTGTGGCTTGTCCCTGAATCCTGTGTGCTGTAAGGACTTTGCACACAGAGTCCCCCCACCCTGCAAATGTTACAGTGTGCATTGCAATGATGTCATACTAAGCCTGTGGGTTCTGAGAGTGATAGATGGGGTAAGACATGGAGGGGAAGGTGGTTTGCCAGGAGGTAGAGAGGCTAGGTAACAAATGTAGAACAAGGGGTTAGACCATGGTAAGCCAGAAAACTAGAGACTAGGCAAGATAGTTGCAAAGGGACACAATGTAAACTGCAACTTCACACAGAAATCATTGCTTACACTGACAGACTGGAAATAGTGTAGGTTTGGCAAGGGATAGTTAGACCATATTCTTAGGTTAGGACAGCAGAGAGCTAAAACTGCCCCAAGTGACAAGCATGGGGTGAGGACCAAGGGCTGGATTTGATCTCTAAGAACTCTGAAGTCCATGGCTGGTTAAAAACAAAATAATTGAGAGAGAAGATGGTGGCACGGTAAGAGGATGCACATCACGCTTCCCCCTTTACACAGGTGAAAAACCTGGCCAATTTATAGTGGAGCACAGCAAACAGACACCAGAAACACAGCATATTTGAAAACAGGAGATCAAAATTGCAGCGGACATTGAAAAACTAGATGGTAAGGAGAGTACTCCAGCAGTGTGGAGACCAGGGCGGGGGCTGAGATCCCGGGCCAGTGCTGGCCATAAGACTCTAGGGAGGGACGGAGTCAGGTCAACCACTCTCTGATCATCCAAACAAGGTTTCGGGGGCCCCAGAATAAACCTGGTTGCTTGAAATCTCACAGAGAGGAGTTAAGATCTCATAGCCGTGGGAGGATTGTGCGTTGGAGCTCGCAGGACTGTCTATGCCCATGCGCCATTGGGAACAGCTGCATGGGGATCCATCAGCGCGAGTGCACCACTGGGGGACCTGTGCTACAGTCGCTCAGTGCTATAGTCTCTCAGTGCCCAAGTGCCATCATGGAGCTGCAATACGATACAGTCTCTCGGCGCCTGTGCACATGCCAACAGGGAGCTGAGATACGGTCTCTTGGTGTCCTTGCACCATTGGGGACCTGCGTGGGCTGCTGGGAGATCTTAGACACCTGTGTGCGACCTGTGTGGGGAACGATTCGTGCTCGCAGGACAGTTAGCACCTGTGCATGGAAGGCTGAAAGATCATTAGCGCTTGCACATGCATGACCACAGTAGGCGCCTGCCACCTCAGAAGATACACCTGAGGCCCTGGGCAGAGAAGCCCTGGGCTAGCTCTGAGGACAGTAGGCCAAAGATAACTGAGTGCTGAACAGGGAGAAAAACAATACAGACACTCCTAAGCCACTGCAGTTATCAAGGCCAGAAAAACCAGCTGGGCAAGATTGATAACAGCAAGAGTTGGTGGCTTTGGTGTTTGTGTGTGTGTGTGTGTGTGTGTGTGTGTGTGTGTGTGTGTGGTGTTTTTTCTTTTTTTTCTTTTTTTCTTTTTTATTATTAATTTTTTATTATTTTGATCTTTTTTACCCCTCAACTCCTTTTGCTTCTCATTACTTCTTTCTTGTTTTGTTACTTCTTCCTTTCTTTCCAAGCCTATCTCTTCTTCCTTTCTCTTTTTTCTTTTCCTTTTCATTCTGCCTTTCTTTATTCTCTTTTTATTTTTTATTTCCTTTTTCTTCTCTCCTCCTCTTTTCTCTTAAACACCTATGAGTGAGACAAAAACAAAACAAAACAAAAAAAACATGGAACTATGGAAAGACCAGAGTTGGTGCCAAAGAGGGGGCATTTCAATAGCTGAGACACTGGAAGCCATGAACACCAGGATACCCCAAGGAGACAGACCACTGACTCTCACAGGCATTCTACCACAGAAGTTCACACCATAAACCCAGGGAGACAGAACAAATCAATTTAAGAAACTGAGCCTAACAAGAAGAGCCTCACAAACAATAGGAAGACAAAGAAACAATCCCCAAATGAAAGAAAAGGAGGAAGCCCAGAAAGAATGCTAAATGAAATGGAGGCAACTCAACTATCAGATTTTGAGTTCAAAGCAATGGTTGTCAGGAACTTCCAAGAGTTCTCAATGAGCTACTAGAAACTACAGGGAAGATACAATGAACTCACTGCAAACTATATCAACATGAAAAAGGAAATAGAAACTATCAACAAGGGCCAAGAGGAAATGAAAAATACAATTTCTGAACTGAAGAACACAGTGCAAGGAATGAAAAGCAGAATTGATGAAGCAGAAGCTTGGATCAGCGAGTTGGAGGACCAAGTAAGAAAAACATCCAGAAAGAGCAAGAAAAGGAAAAGAGGCTCAGAAAGAATGAAGAGGGATTAAGAAAAATACAAGACAATATGAAATGTAACAATATCCGTATAATAGGGATACCAGAAGGAGGAGAAGAAGAACAAGGGATAGAAAACCTATTTGCAAAAGTAATGATGGAAAACTTCCCTAATTTGATGAGAGAAAATGTAACACAAATCCAGGAAACACAGAGAGTCCCAATCAAGAGGAACCCAAAGAGGCACACTGCAAGACACATCATAATTAAAATGGCAAAATTCCAAGACAAAGAGACAATCTTAAAGGCAGCAAGGCAGAAACTGGAAGTAACATACAAGGGAGCCATGATAAGGTTAGCAGCTGACTTCTTAATGGAAAAACTCCAATCCAGAAGAGAATGACAAGAAATATTCCAAGTAATGAGAACCAAGGGCCTACAACCAAGACTACTTTATCCAGCAAGGCTTTCAATCAAGATAGAAGGCCAAATAAAGAGCTTCCCAAACAAAAGAAATCTAAAAGAATACACCTCTACCAATCCAGCTCTGCAAGAGATACTAAAGAGCCTGCTTTAAGGAATGGAAGTAAAGGAGAAAGAGAGGGAGAGGAACACAGGAACAAAAATGTCAATGAATAAGTGCCTATCAATAATAACCTTAAACATAAATGGATTAAATGCTCCAATCAAAAGGCATAGAATAGCTGAATGGATAAGAAAGCATGACCCACACATATGCTGCCTACAAGAGACCCACCTCAGGACAAAAGACCTACACAGACTCAAAGTGAAGGGCTGGAAACAAATTTTCCAAGCAAATGGATAGGGAAAAAAAGCCAGGGTAGCAATACTCATATCAGACAAGATAGACTTCAAAAGAAGAGCCATAAAGAGAGACCCAGAAGGTCACTTTGTAATACTCAAGAGAAGAATCCACCAGGAAGACATAAACATTGTAAATATATATGCACCCAATATAGGAACACCTAAATACATAAATAAAATCTTTGAGGACTTCAAGAAAGATATTGACAGCAACACAAGTATAGTAGGGGGTTTTAACAATGCACTGTCAAAAATGGACAGATCTTCTAAAGAAAATATCAACAAAGATATTGTGGCATTGAAGAACACTCTAGGTGAAATGTACTTAACAGATATATATAGAGCCCTTCATCCCAAAGAAACTAAATACACATTCTTCTCAAATGCACATGGAACGTTCTCAAAGATAGACCACATGATAGGACATAAAACTAACCTCACCAAATTCAAGAAAATTGAAATCATACCAAACATTTTCTCCGACCACAAGGGACTGAAACTAGAAACCAACCCCAAGGGGAAAAACCCAAAGTCCTCAAAATCATGGAGATTGAATAGTATGCTAATTATCAATGAATGGGTGAAGAATGGAATTAGGGAGGAAATAAAAAAGTTTCTGGAAAAAAATGAAAATGAACTCATAATGACCCAAAACTTATGGGACACAGCAAAGGCAGTCCTCAGAGGAAAGTTCATAGCAATACAGGCCTACCTAAAAAAGATAGAAACATCTCAAACAAACAGCTTAACCCTATGTCTACAAGAACTTGAGGAACAACAACAAAGACAGTCCAAAGCAAGCAGAAGGAAGGAAATAACTAAGATCAGATCAGAATTAAATGACATGGAGACTAAAATCACAATTCTAAGGATCAATGAATCCAGGAGCTGGTTCTTTGAAAAGATAAATAAAATTGATGAGCCTTTAAGCAGGCTCATCAAGAAAAAAAGAGAGAGGACCCAAATAAACACAATCAGAAATGAAAGAGGAGAGATTAGAACTGACACCACAGAAATACAAAGGATTGTAAGAAATTACTATGAAGAACTGTATGCCAAGAAATATGAAAACCTAGGTTAAATGGACAAGTTTCTAGAAAAATATAATCCTCCAAATCTCAATGAAGAAGAAGCAGAAAGCCTGAACAGACCAATAACAGCAGATGAAATAGAAGCAGTAATCAAAAAAACTCCCAACACACAAAAGCCGGGGACCAGATAGTTTCACAGGAGAATTTTACAAAGCATTTAAGGAAGAGCTAACCCCTATTGTTCACAAACTTTTTGAAAAAAATCCAAAGTGAAGGAAGACTCCCAAACTCTTTTTATGAAAACCAGCATCATTCTAATCCCCAAAGCAGATAAAGACATAACAAAGAAAGAAAACTTCAGGCCCATATCGCTGATGAACATAGATGCTAAAATTCTCAACAACATATTGACAAACCGCATCCAACAATACATTAAAAAGATCATACACCATGACCAAGTGGGATTCAACCCAGGGATGCAAGGATGGTTCAACTTTTGCAAATCAGTAAAGGTAATACATCACATAAACAAAAGCAAAGACAAAAATCACATGATCATATCAATAGATGCATAAAAAGCATTTCATAAAGTACAGCACCCATTTATGATAAAAACACTCAGGAAAGTGGGAATTGAGGGAGCTTTCTTCAACATAATAAAGGCCATATATGAGAGACCCACAGCCAACATCATACTCAACAGGCAAATACTAAAATATTTTTCACTAAGATCAGGAACAAGACAAGGTTGTCCACTTTCACCACTTCTATTCAATATAGTATTGGAAGTATTGGCCACAGCAATTAGACAGGAAAACGAAATAAAAGGCATCCAAATTGGAGAGGAGGAAACAAAACTATCATTATTTGCAAATGACATGATAGTGTACATAGAAAATCCTATGGACTCGGCCAAAAGACTGCTTGACCTAATAAATGAATTTGGCCAAACAGCAGGATACAGAGTCAATATCCAGAAATCAAAGACATTTCTGTATACCAACAATGAAACAGCAGAAGCAGAAATCAAGAAAAAAAATCCCATCCAATATAGCAAAAAGAAAAATAAAATACCTAGGAATAAACCTAACCAAGGAGGTAAAAGAGCTGTATGCAGAAAACTACACAACACTGAAGAAAGAAATCAAGGAAGACACAAACAAATGGAAACATATACCGTGTTCTTCATGGATCAGAAGAATTAACATCATCAAAATGTGCATACCACCCAAAGAAATTTACAGATTCAATGCAATACCTATTAAATTACCAATGGCATATTTCACAGACATAGAACAAACACTTCAAAAATTTTTGTGGAGGCATAAACGACCTCGAATAGCTGCACCAATTTTGTGAAAGAAGAGCAAAGTAGGAGGGATCACAATACCTGACACCAAACTGTATTACAAGGCTACTGTAAGCAAAACAGCCTGGTACTGGCACAAAAACAGGCACATGGACCAGTGGAATAGAACAGAGAGCCCAGAAGTAAACCCAATTCTCTATGGTCAATTAATATTTGACAAAGTGGGCAGCAACATAAAATGGAGTAAAAAATAGGCTCTTTAACAAGTGGTGTTGGGAGAACTGGACAGCTACATGCAAAAAAATGAAACTTGAACACCAACTTACACCATACAGAAAAATAAATTCAAGGTGGATAAAATATTTAAATATAAGCCGTGACACCATTAAAGTCCTAGAGTAGAATGTAGGCAGGAAAATCTCAGACATTTCATGCAGCAACATTTTTACTGATATGTCCCCTGAAGCAAGGGACATAAAGGAAAGAATAAACAAATGGGATCTCATCAAAATAAAAAGCTTCTGTATGGCTAAAGAAAACAGTATTAAAATAAAGAGAACCAACTGTATGGGAAAACATATTTTCCAATGATACCTCAGACAAGGGTTTAATCTCCAAAATATATAAAGAACTTACATGACTCCACTCTAAGAAAACAAGCAACCTAATTAAAAAATGGGCAAAAGGCTTGAACAGACACTTCTCCAAGGAGGACATACAGAAGCTCCAGTAACACATGAAAAGATGCTCAATATTGCTGGCTATCAGAGAGATGCAAATTAAAACCACAATGAGATACCACTTCACACCAGTCAGAATGGCCATCATAAACAAAGCAACAGGCAAGTGTTGGAGTGGTTGTGGAGAAAGGGGGACCCTAGTGCACTGTTGGTGGGATTGCGGACTGGTACAACCACTATGGAAAGCAGTATGGAATTTTCTAAGAAAACTAAAAATGGATCTACCTTTTGACCCAGCTATTCCATTGCTAGGATTATATCCTAGGAACCCTAAAACACCAATCCAAAAGAACCTATGCACCCCAATGTTCATAGCAGCACAATTTACAATAGCCATGTGTTGGAAGCAACCTAGGTGCCCATTATTAAATAAATGGATCAAAAACTATGGTACATTTACACAATGGAATTCTATGCAGCAGAAAGAAAGAAGGAGCTCCTACCCTTCGCAACAGCATGGATGGAACTGGAGAGCATTATGCTAAGTGAAATAAGCCAGGCAGTGAAAGACAAATACCATATGGTCTCACCTTTAACAAGAACCTAATCAACAGAACAAACAATCAAGCATAATAATACCAAAGACATTGAAATTGAGCACAAGAGAGGAGAGGGATAGGAATTTCAAGGGAAAAGAGGAAGGGTTTAGAGCAACAAGTATGAAAGACATGTGGACAATAGCTGGGGGGGTGGAAATGGGAGGGAGCTGGGGAGGGCTGGGGTGGTGAGCTAGGCTGGGAGTAAAATATGGAAAACTGTACAAGAACAACAATTAAAATTTAAAAAATGGGAAAAAATATTTGATTTAAAAAATCAGAATACAAAAGCCATACATAATTACTGCAGGAAATTTGAAACAAAGAAAAGCAAAAGAAGAAAATACCAATTTCTTCTCATCCTACTACCCAGAGATAAGGTACTTGTAACATATTGGTGTTTTATGTTCCAGTGCTTTTTCAGTATGTGTGTAAAAGTATTCATGAAGTATTACTATATTGTTAAGCAACTTAGGCTTCAGAATCTGATGGCCTGGGTTTGAATCTTTGCTCTGCCATTTAGTGACTGTGTGTCTTATTCTTTCAGGCTTTCCATTTTCTCATCTGTAAAAATTGGGATGCCAGTAACTGTCTCAAAAGAACTGTGGTAAACATTAAATAAGGGATGTATGCCATGTCAGGATTTCACATCAAGCTTATATACATTGTAAGCAATCAATTATTTTAGTCATTCAATGACCATATTAGATATGCTATAATATATATTACATATATAATATATACTCATTTAGTGATTATTTATTAAGCCAGTCACTATTATATGACTGGCACTGTTCTAGGTACAGTATATACAACAAAAAAAAAACAACAAAAATATGTGCATACAGCATATGTAGTTTTGTGTTTTGCTCTATCTACTTAAGTTGTATCATAAGCATCCCCCATGTCATTAAATGTTCCTTGAAAATGCCACATTTATTAGCTGCATAGTATTCCCTTATATTAGTTACCCAACCTCCATTATTGTACATTTTGTTTGTGTGTTTTATTCACCAGTATAAAGTAATATAATTGTACATAATTCTTTTTCTGGATTTTCCCATTTATAAGATCAATTTCTTAAAGGGGCATTGCTGGGTCAAAGGCTTATCGTGCAGAGAGCCAATTTTTTTTTTTTCAGAAAAACTTTATTTCCATAATCTTGTTTAAATTTTTCTTCCTCCCTATTGTTGAACTTTTATAAAGGAATTATTATTTTAAGGCCTTGAATAACTTCATTTTATGTTTCTTTTGTGTATGTGTGTGTGTTTGTGAGTAGCATGTGTGGAGAAAAGGAGTAGAATGGGGCATTCTGCATATGAAACATTTTCTAGTGTAGCCAATCTGGATTGCTGTGCCACAGTAGGGTATTGGTAATGTACAGGGAAAAACATGTTGAAATTATCCTGTAGGCTTTTATTTACATTCTCCTCTTTTGGTATTGTTCTCCTTTTATCCCATGGCTAAAGTATTCACATGAAGGAAGCAAATGCGATATACCATTAACACTTTAGTGGGAGTGAGTTGGATGTGCTGGGAATTGTTGGCATTTAAAAGAGACTCAGGAACCCAGAGAAAGCTCTACTGTTGATATTTGAGGCATCTGGGCACCATGATGGGAGAGAGGCATTCTCTGGTGCATCATATTGCAGCATGTAAACAATTGCTTTTTCTTTGCATGATAGCAAATGAGGCATTGTCTCTGCCTCAAGGAGCTTGCACTCTAGTAGGAAAGACTAAAAAACATCCATAACTATACTCCAGTTGACTCTGATACATGTCTGAAGAGAAAGCTGATATGGTTTCCTGAAGGACTGGGCATAGAATGTAAGAGCAAGGGCAGAATCAAGGGTGTGACAAGGGTGAAAAGAACCCTCTGATAGGTTTGTGTCCTGTGAAACACCTAGAAAGACCTGTGTTCCCAGGGTCATTATGCATGATTGTGCAGCTTTTGCCATATACCAATGACCCTGGCTTAGAGAGCAAGGGGCTGAGGACTAAAGATAGCCCATGCTTCATTCACCATGCCCATGCATAGTGGAACAAGGTTATGTCCATGCAGAGGTAGTAAGGGGCACCTTTAAAATGTGCACAATGGTGCCATGTAAGCTAGTCTTGGCCCTGTATGCACTTGGTGGAAGTGTGTTCATGAACCAAAGTAAATTGGTTGGATAAGTTTATGACTTCTAGAGAGTACAAACTTCTGTACAGCTCTTCAGGTGATCCTGAGGCAGTCTGTAGAAGGAGATGTCCCCATTTGAGAGTCATTTCTAAGACAACTGGAAGGTTTCATCAGGCAATATAATGATCTGCTTTGTGGTTCAGAATGGGCACTATGATTGTTTTAAAACATAGCTGCAAAATTTCGACAGCTCCTGTTGAGAGGCTGGGTCTGTAATCTTCTCCTGCTGAATCTAGGTGTAGTGACTACTTTGACTTGTACGTTAAAAGGAAAGTGATAGTATGTGACTTTATGGTTAGTCATACAAGGCCATTCAGCTTCCATTATGTGCATTTAAACATTCATTCTTGGAAATTGAAATCTGACTTCCCTGAGGTTACCAAGTTGTGAGGATGTCCAAGTCACATGGAGAAGCCATGTAAAGGCACTCTTGTTGACAGTGCCAGCTGAACTCAGGTTTTAAATCATCCCAGGCCAGGGACCAGATATATAAGTGAATAAGGCTTCAAATGATTCCAGCCCACAGATGGTGAAGTCCCTTCTCAGCTGAGGCCCCAGACATCAAGAAGCAGAGACAAGCCTTTCCCAATGTGCTTTTCTCACATCCTTTCCCCTGAAATCTATGGGCACAACAAAATAAATTGTTGTTTTACACCACTAAGCATTTTGTTTTGGGGTGCTTTTTATGTAGCAATAGGTAACTGAAAAAGTCACTCTAACTTCTCTGTGCAGAATGGAATGGAGGGAGAGAGAGTGGAAATGGAGAGGACAGTTAAGAGCTGCTGCTGTAATTAGGGTGACCTGAGCTAAGGTTGTGGATGAGAAGACAGAGAAGAGCAGGTGCATCTGAAAAATAAGTAGGAGGTAAAATCTAAAGTGCACAGTGATGGTTGGCTGTAAGAAAGAGGAAGAAGTCCTGGATGACTTTTATAAAGGTTTTGGCTTGACTGACTTATTATTTGGTTATACCTTAAAAGAGGTGGAGAAGAGCAAGGGAAGGACAAGTAGGGGTGGCTTGGGGAGTGAGGATCATGAGTTCTATTTTAAATCTCCAAGGAGCCCTTGCAATGGTCATGACAAAAGATAATGGTGGTTTGGAGCTGGTCCTTTACAAAAGTAAAAGCAGAATAAAGGCTAGATTCAAGACCAGTTAAAGAGGAGTCAACATGACTCAAATATTGATTAGATTTACAGAATGCAGAAAACTAAATTGGACATTTACACAATAGAATACTACTTGGCTATGAAAAATAAGAAAATTTTGCCCTTTGCTACAGTATGGATGGACCTGGAGAACATTATGCTAAGTGAAATAAGCCAGTCAGAGAGAAAAAAAAAAACTATGACTTCACTCATTTCATGGGAATCTAACGAACAAAGTGAAGATTCATAGACTGACACCTCTGGGAGGTGGGAGGTTGAGGGGTGGAGAGACTCAGCAAAAAGGAAAAAGGACTCATGGACATGGCTAACAGTGTGGTGATTGTAGGTGGGGAGGGGGTATAAGGGGACTAAATGGTAATAAAAATACAATAAAAATTATTAAATAAAAAATATATCAAAAAACTTTCTAATGGCACCTTCTTATATTTTACTTTATATAGATTAACTTAGTGGGGTAACATTGATTAATAAATTTATATAGGTTTCCAGTGCACAATTTTATGATACACGATCTGTATATTGTATTGTGTGCACACCACCCAAAGTCAAATCATCTTCTGTTACCAAACATTTGACCAACTTTACCCTTTACTACTCCTCCACACCCTTCCCTCTGGTGTCTATGAGTTTTTGTTTGTTTTTTTCCTCTTTATATACAGTATATATTTTATTAGTTTATACTAATACATATATTGCAAAGGCAATTTAGTACAAGAATATTTCATTTGATATTTGAATCATCTGAAATAACATACAACTGTACATTAAAAAACCCCTCTCATTTGGATAACAGAAAAACCAAGCTAAAAAAAATTGTTCTTTCTTACAAATAGACATTGAAGTAAACCTAATTCAGTTTTCTTTTTAAAACCCTCTCAAAACAAAAGCTGCTGAAAAGTTAATTAAAATGAATAAAAACTTTATTTATTAAACTACTAGTCTCGCACTATTTTCTCTTTTCTGCTTTTTTAAAAGTATATTTTATTGATTATGCTATTATTGTTGCCCCATTTTTTCCCACCTTTGCTCCCCTCCACCCAGTTCCCTTGTTCCCTGTAGTGATCCCCCCTTAGTTCATGTCTGTGGTTCTTTGGCTTCTCCATTACCTATACTGTTCTTAACATCCCCTGGTCTATCTGGTACCTAGCAATTATTCTTATTCCCTGTACCTCTTCTCCCATTCTCCCTCTTCCTCCTTTCAGCTGATAACCCTCCAAATTATATCCATATCTGACTCTATTCCTGTTCTAGTTATTTGCTTAGACTGCTTTTGCTTTTTAGATTCAGTTGTTGATGAATGTGAGTTTGTTGTCATCTTAATATTCGGTTTTGATCTTCTTTTATCTAAATGAGTCACTTTAAGATTTCGTATAAGAAAGACTTGGTGATGATGAACTCCTTTAACTTTACCTTGTCTGGAAGCACTTTTTCTGTCCTTCAATTCTAAATGCTAGCTTTGCTGGATAGAATAATCTTGGTTGTAAGTCCCTGGTTTTCATCGCTTTGTATAGTTCTTGCCAGTCCCTTCTTGCCTGCGAAGTTTCTTTTGAGAAATCAGCTGATAATCTAATGGAGACTCCTTTGTAGGTAATTCTCTGCCTCTCTCTTGCTGCTTTTAATATTCTCTCTTTATCTTTAACCCTTTGCATTTTAATTATGATGTGTCCTGGTGTGAACCTCTTTGGTTCCAAGTTGTTTCGGACTCTCTGTGCTCCCTGGACTTGTCTGTCTATTTCCTTTGCCAAATTAGGGATGTTTTCTTTCATTATTTTTCAAATAAATTTTCAGTTTCTTATTCTTTCTCTTCTCCTTCTGGCATCATTATGATATGGATGTTGGCACTCCTGGAGATGTCCCAGAGTCTTCTAAAACTCTCTTAATTTTTTTTAATTCTTGGTTTTTTGTTTTGTTCTGGTTGAATGTTTCTTTCTTCCTTATGTTCCTAATTATTGATTTGAATCCTGCTTCCTTTCCTTCACTGTTGGTTTCCTGTGGATTTTTCTTTATTTCCCTTAGTAGAGCCTTCATTTCTTCCCTTATGCTTTTGCCATATTCAATGAGACCTTTGAGCAATCTGACCACCAGTGTTTTGAACTCTTTGTTTGATAGGTTGTCTATCTCCACATCTCTTAGTTCTTTTTCTGGGGTTCTGTTCTGTTCCTTCATTCAGGCCATATTTCTTTGTCTCCTGGTTTTGGCAGCCTCCCTGTGCCTATGTACTAGGTAGAGCCACTTTGATTCTGTTTTAGTGCACTTGTTAAGTAGTATGGGGCAGAGCCTTGGGTGTTCACCAGGGTGGGGCAACTGTGGCTCTCTGTGGGGGAGGGGTCAATGAGGGGACAATGCTGCTGCTGGTTGACTTCTGGGGGCTTTCCTGGCCCTTGCCCCATTTCTAGTCACTTTCCCCACTTCCCATATGCGACTGATGCCCCTCAGTTGCTGTCCTGGTTGTGGTTCCCAAAATAGGTGAGTTTGAGTATGTACTGGCAGTTTCTTTCACCACTCCAGCCCCCACTGGGTTTACCTCCAGAGGTTATATGGCCTCATTTCCCCAATGCTGGAGCCCTGGGCTGTGTGGTCTGGCCTGGGGCTGGGCTCACTTGCTCATAAGATGTCTCCCTAGTTTTATCCAACACACATGAATGTGGGGCTGCCAATTGATCCAGCTGCTGTTGCCCTGCTGCCTCTCTAGCTCTCTGTCCCTCGCTTGCTGCCCACACACCAAGTTCTCCCTGCCCTGACTCCTCATCTCTGTCCCTCCTACCCATCTGGATGAATATAGCTTCTTTAAATCCTTGGTTGTTGGACTTCCATACAGTTCTGGGTGTTTTTCTGGATGATTTTCTGGCAGGTCTGGGTATTTTTCATTTTTAAGTTAGTTGTGTTCTTCTTTATGGTTGTGCAATGAAGGCAAGGCATATCTACTTCTGCCTCTATCTCAACTAGAAGCTGTTTTCTGCTGTTTTGATGTAGGTTCTTTGTTTCTTCTCTTGCTCTTTTCACTGGTCCAGATGCACCATTTTCATCACATTCATCATTACTATCAAATTTAGTTTTCTTGTCCTGAGACTGTAGTATTCCTTTAGCAAACCCAGTCTGGGCAGGTTTTTTAACCTTTTGCTTTAAATCTCTTTTTTATTGTTTGTTCATTTTCAGCTTTCAGTTTTATGGATAAAACCATATAGTTCTTGACTTTTTCCATAAAAGAAAAACAAAACCATACAAGAAAAATATTTGATAAATTAGACTTCATCAAAATTTGTAACCTTTTCTCACCAAACAAGGTCATTCAGAAAATGGATAGGTAAGTCACAGACTGGGAGAAAACATTTGCAACACTAAGACAAAGGATTTAAATGCAGAATGTATACAGAAGTATTATAACTCAAAAATAAGAAGACAAATAATTCAATTAAAAATGGGCACATCCTGGCCGGATGGCTCAGTTGGTTGGAGCATCATCCCATACACCAAAATGTTGTGGTTTTGATCCCCAGTCAGGGTGTGTACAGGAGGCATCCAATTGATGTTTTTATTTCACATCAATGCTTTCTCTCTCTCTCTCTCTCTCTCTCTCTCTCTCTCTCTCTCATATCTAGTAAAAAATATACTCAGATGAGGATTTAAAAACATAGGCAAATGATTTGAGCAGACACTTCCCAATGGGAGAGAGTACAGATGACTGATAAGCACATGAAAAAGTGCTGAACATCATTATTCATTAGGGAAATGCAAATCAAAACCATGGGATACCACTGTCCATTTACTGGAACAGCTAAAATTAAAGAGATTAACTTCCATGTGTGGGCAAATATGCAGAGTAACTGAAGTATTTATACACTCTTGGTGGAAATGCAATACAGTAAAACCATAATCTGGCAGTTTTATATTTAACTAAACATACACTTAACCTATGAACCAGCAATCGCATTCCAAACATTTTTCCCAAAAGAAATGAAAAGCATATTTCTGCAAAAAACTTATGAAAGAATGTTTATACAAGCTTTCTTTTTTCCTATATTTTTTCTTATACTATATTATCTTTTTTTTACTTTTTTATTTTAATTGTTGTTCTCGTACAGTTTTATGTCTTTTAATCCCATCCCAGCCCACAACCCCAGCCCTCCTCACACCCTCCCATTTCCACCCTGCCCCTAGTTTTAGTCCATGTGTCCTTTATACCTGTTCCTGTAAACTCTTCCCCTTTCCCCCTGAATTTCCCTCCCCTCTCCCCTCTGGTGACTGTCAGCCTGTTCTCAATTTCAGTGTCTTTGGTTATACTATGCTTGTTTCTTTGTTCTGTTAATTAGGATCCTGTAAAAGGTGAGATCATATGGTATTTGTTCTTCACTGCCTGGCTTATTTCACTTAGCATGATGCTCTCCAGTCCCATCCATGCTGTTGCAAAGGGTAGGAGCTCCTTCTTTCTTTCTGCTGCATAGAATTCCATTGTGTAAATGTACCATATATTTTGATCCATTTATTTAATAATGGGTACCTAGGTTGCTTCCAACACTTGGCTATTGTAAATTGTGCTGCTATGAACATTGGGGTGCATAGGTTCTTTTGGATCGGTGTTTCAGGGTTCTTAGGATATAATCATAGCAGTGGAATTGCTGGGTCAAAAGGTAGATCCATTTTTAGTTTTCTTAGAAAATTCCATACTGATTTCCATAGTGGTTGTACCAGTCTGCAATCCCACCAACAGTGCACTAGGGTCCCCTTTTCTCCACAACCTCTCTAACACTTGTCTGTTGCTTTGTTTATGATGGCCATTCTGACTGGTGTGAAGTGGTATCTCATTGTGGTTTTAATTTGCATCTTTCTGATACCTAGCAATATTGACCATCTTTTCATGTGTCTCTGGATCCTCTGTATGTCCTCCTTAGAGAAATGTCTGTTCAAGTCCTTTGCCCATTTTTTAATTGAGTTGCTTGTCTTCTTAGAGTGGAGTCATGTAAATTCTTTATATATTTTGGAGGTTAAACCCTTGTCTGAGGTATCATTGGCAAATATGTTTTCCCATATGGTTGGTTCTCTTTTTATTTTAATCTGTTTTCTTTAGCCATGAGATGGCCATGAGATGGCTTCTTTATTTTTATGAGATCCCATTTGTTTATTCTTTCCTTTATGTCCTTTGCTTTAGGGGACATATCAGTAAAAAGGTTGCTGTGTGAAATATCAGAGATTTTCCTGCCTATGTTCTCCTCTAGGACTTTAATGGTGTCATGGCTTACTTAAATCTTTTATCCACCTTGAATTTATGTGTATGGTGTAAGCTGGTGTTCAAGTTTCATTTTTTTGCATGTAGCTGTCCAGTTCTCTCAACACCACTTGTTGAAGAGGCTAATTTTACTCCATTTTATGTTGTTGCCCCCTTTGCCGAATATTAATTGACCATAGAGACTTGGGTTTATTTCTGGGCTCTCTGTTCTGTTCTATTGGTCCATGTGCCTGTTTTTACGCCAGTACCAGGCTGTTTTGCTTACAGTGGCCTTGTAATACAGTTTGGTATCAAATATTGTGATTCCTCCTACTTTGCTCTTCTTTCTCAAAATTGCGGCAGCTATTTGGGTTCGTTTATGGTTCTATATAGATTTTTGAAGTATTTGCTCTATGTCTGTGGAATATGCCATTGGTACATTAATAGGTATTGCACTGAATCTATAAATTGCTTTGGGTAGTATGTATGTTTGTATGATGCTAATTCTTTCAATTCATGAATGCAGTATATGTTTCCATTTGTTTCTGTCTTCCTTAATGTCTTTTTTCAGTGTTCTGTAGATTTCTGAGTAAAGGTCTTTTACCACCTTGGTTAGGTTTATTCCTAGGTATTTTATTTTTCTTTTTGCTATATGGAAAGGGATTTTTTTCTTGATTTCTGCTTCTGCCGTTTCATTGTTGGTATACAAAAATGCCTTTGATTTTTGGATATTGACTTTGTATCCTGCTGTTTGGCCAATTCATTTATTAGGTCAAGCAGTCTTTTGGCCGAGTCCATAGGATTTTCTATGTACACTATCATGTCATCTGCAAATAATGATAGTTTTGTTTCCTCCTTCCAGTTGGATGCCTTTTATTTCCTTTTCTTATCTAATTGTTGTGGCTAAGACTTCCAATACTATATTGAATAGAAGTGGTGAAAGTGGATAACCTTGTCTTGTTTCTGATCTTAGTGAAAAATATTTTAGTATTTTCCTGTTGAGTATGATGTTGGCTGTAGGTCCCTCATATATGGCCTTTATTATGTTGAGGAATGCTCCCTGTATTCCCACTTTGCTGAGTGTTTTGATAATAAATTGGTATTGTATCTTATCGAGTGCTTTTTCACATCCATTGATATGATCATGTGATTTTTGTCTTTGCTTTTGTTTATGTGATGTATTACATTTACTGATTTCTGAATATTGAACCATCCTTGCATCCTTGGTTTGAATCCCACTTGGTCATGGTGTATGATCTTTTTAATGTATTGTTGGATGCGGTTTGCCAATATTTTGTTGAGAATTTTAGCATCTATGTTCATCAGCGATATGGGCCTGAAGTTTTCTTTCTTTGTTGTGTTTTTATCTGGTTTTGGGATTAGAATGATGCTGGCATCATAAAAAGAGTTTGTGAGTCTTCCTTCACTTTGGGCTTTTTTGAATAGTCTGTGAAGGATAGGGGTTAGCTCTTCCTTAAATGCTTTGTAGAATTCTCCTATGAAACCATCTGGTCTAGGGCTTTTGTGTGTTGTGAGTTTTTTATTTCTGTTTCAGTTTCATCTACTGTTATTGGTCTGTTCAGGCTTTCTTGTTCTTCTTCATTGAGTTTTGGAAGATTATATTTTTCTAGAAATTTGTCTGTTTCACCTAGGTTTTCAAATTTCTTGGCATACAGTTCTTCATAGTAATTTCTTACAATCCTTTGTATTTCTATGGTGTCAGTTATAATCTCACCTCTTTCATTTCTGATTGTGTTTATTTGGGTCCTCTCTCTTTTTTTCTTGATGAGCCTGCTTAAAGGCTCATCAATTTTGTTTATCTTTTCAAAGAACCAGCTCCTGGATTCATTGATTCTTAGAATTGTGCTTTTAGTCTCTATGTCATTTAATTCTGCTTGATCTTGGTTAATTCCTTCCTTCTACTGGCTCTGGGCTGTCTTTGCTGTTGTTCCTTGAGTTCTTGTAGATGTAGGGTTAGGTTGTTTTTTTTTAAAATGTTTTCTATCTTTTTAAGGTAGGCCTGTATAGGTATGAACTTCCCTCTGAGGATTGCCTTTGCTGTGTCCCATATGTTTTGGGTTGTTGTGAGTTCATTTTCGTTTCCTTCCAAAAACTTTTGGTTTCTTTCCTAATTTCATTCTTGACCCATCCATTGTTTAATAGCATGCTGCTCAATCTCCATGATTTTGAGGATTTTGGTTTTTTTCCCTTGGGGTTGTTTTCCATTTTCAGTCCCTTGTGGTCAGAGAAAATGCTTGGTATGGTTTCAGTTTTCTTGAATTTGTTGAGGCTTGTTTTGTGTCCTATCATGTGGTCTATCTTTGAAAATGGTCCAGGTGCATTTGAAAAGAATGTGTATTTAGTTTCTTTGGGATGAAGGGCTCTCTCTCTATATATATCAGTTAAGTCCATTTCATCTAGAGTGTTGTTCTATGCCACAATATCTTTGTTGATATTTTCTTTGGAAGATCTGTCCATTTGTCACAGTGGGGTATTGAAATTTCCTACTATAATTATGTTGCTCTCAGTATCTTTCTTAAGTCCTCTAAGATTTTCTTTATGTACTCAGGTGCTCCTATGTTGAGTGTATATATATTTGCAATGTTTATGTCTTTTTGGTGAATTCTTCTGTTGAGTATTATGAAGTTACCTTCTGGGTCTCTCTTTATGGCTCTTCTTTTGAAGTCTATTTTTTGTGACATGAGTATTGCTACCCTGGCTTTTTTTCCTGTCCATTTGCTTGGAAAATTTGTTTCCAGCCCTTTACTTTGAGTCTGTGTAGGTCTTTTGTCCTGAGGTGGGTCTCTTGTAGGCAGCATATGTGTGGGTCATGCTTTCTTATCCATTCAGCTATTCTATACCTTTTGATTGGAGCATTTAATCCATTTATGTTTAAGGTTATTATTGATAAGTTCTTATTCATTGCCATTTTCATACCTGTGTTTCTCTCTCTCCCTTTTCCTTCCTTTCCTTAAAACAGTCCCTTCAGCATCTCTTGCAGAACCTGTTTGGTAGAGGTGTATTCTTTTGGACTTCTTTTGTCTGGGAAGCTCCTTATTTGTCCTTCTATCTTGATTGAAAGCCTTGCTGGGTAATGTAGTCTTGGTTGCAGGCCTTTGATTCTCATTAATTGGAATATTTCTTGCCATTCTCTTCTAGCTTGGAGCATTTCCATTGAGAAGTCAGCTGCTAACCTTTTCAAGGCTTCCTCATATGTTACTTCCTGTTTCTCCTTTGCTGCCTTTAAGATTCTCTCTTTGTCTTGGAATTTTGCCATTTTAATTATGATGTATCTTGAAGTGGGCCTCTTTGCGTTTCTCTTTATTGGGACTCTCTGTGTTTCCTGTATTTGTGTTACATTTTCTCTCATCAAATTAGGGAAGTTTTCCATCATTACTTTTTCAAGTAGTTTTTCTATCCCTTGTTCTTCTTCTTCTTCTTCTTCTTCTTCTTCTTCT
>PVKU01013468.1:0-28679 GCA_004027475.1 Anoura caudifer | reverse complement strand
ATGAACTCCTTTAACTTGACCTTATCTGAGAAGCACTTTATCTTCCCTTCCATTCTAAATGACAGCTTTGCTGGATAGAGCAATCTTGGATGTAGGTCCTTGCCTTTCATGACTTGGAATACTTCTTTCCAGCCCCTTCTTGCCTGCAAGGTCTCTTTTGAGAAATCAGCTGACAGTCTGATGGGAACTCCTTTGTAGGAGACTGTGCCCTTATCCCTTGCTGCTTCTAGAATTCTCTCCTTCATTTGAATCTTGGCTAATGGAATTATGATGTGCCTTGGTGTGTTCCTCCTTGGGCCCTGTGTTGTACAGTCTGTGTTGCTGCACATTTTCTCCTGGTTTATCTGTGGGAATGTGTGACCACACTCAGCTGCCTTGTGCACCTTGCTTGGTCTGCTCGTTGCCTCTCTGTGCTCAGTAATCTCCATCTATGTGTCTGGGGTGTGCCAACTGCTGCCTGTGTGCCCGGGACCACTAGCCACTGCTTTTTCCTGCCACGACCCCTCTCTGCTGGCCGCCAACTCCACCCTTCTTACCAGTCTGGGTGAATGGTTGTCGGACTTCCGTACAATTCAGTTTTCTATCTGTTCTGTTAGGGTTTTTTCTCTATATTTTTGTTGTCCTTAATCTTGGTTGTGAGAGGAGGCACAGTGTGTCCACCTACGCCTCCATCTTGGCTGGAAATCATGTAAGTCTATTTTCTAACTTGCTGACAGAATAAGGAAAAATGTGATTAAGAGAATGCTCTTAAAGATAAGAGGTCAAAAATTTGGCCTGTGTCCTATGTTAGCAATGAAAAGCATGTAGAGCAGGAAAAGAATTCTTCTCACAGAACAGGAATTCCCTACAATTTCTCCTTAAAGACTACTTTTTAAAAATAGTAGGTAATCATAATCTAATGAGAAAAATACTGTTTTTTATTGTTGTCTCGGGTACAATCTATGAGCAATGCATTCTTTGACTTTATTGATTGTTGCTTTCCAATCATTTTGACTAATATGCACTGATATTTTAACTACCAATGCACTTTAAATAAAAGCTTTTAAAATGGTTTTTATTTATTGATTTTAGAGAGAGAGGAGAAGAGAGAGGGAGAAAAATAGACATTGATTCATTGTTCCACTTATTTATGCATTCATTGGTTGACTCTTGTATGTGTCCTGACCAGGGATTGAATCCACAACCTTGGCGTATCTGGGGAACACTCTAACCAACTGAGCTACATGGTCAGGGCCAAATCAGAGTCTTTTTCAATCAAAAAATATAAAATTCCTAAATATCACTCTACCTAAATAGGAAAGCTTATATTTTATTTCTTCTGGTACTTTACTTAATTTTGGAGCTTATATATTATAAACTAGTGATTGTTAAGGGTTATACATAAAATAGCCAAATATAAAATAATTATAAAATGAACAAGTAAATTGAAAATAAATATAAGTATTCTTTATGTAGATATATATACATGACAATTATATAATGTATGAAAAGCTCTTAATACAGGGTCTAGTACATGGCAAGTGCTCAATAAAAGTTGTTTTATATCTGACACTGTTGAGTCTTTAGTTTGCTTCATTTTGAGTCTATGAATATGTAATAAATACTTAGTGTAGCTTTACTGGGTAAAAGTCATCTTCCTAGTCTGGAGAAACAGAAAGTTGAAGGAAGATATATACACCATTGAAAGAAACATGAATTTTTCTGGGGGTAGGGAGAAAATAAATCACATAAATAACATAAGTACTTTACACAAGAGAGGATACCCAACACTTATGGAGATTCAGCTAGATTAGGGGAAATTTCAGGGAGGAAAAAATATTTATCCTGTACCTTGAAGAATGGATGAGATTTCCACATGACAGAGGGAGATGAGAAACATTCTAGGTGGAGGGAGTGAGGGGAGCACAGCAGCAGAGAGTGAAGAGTAAGTGAAGGAACTGGATTGTCAGGTTTGTTTGAAACACAAGATGATGGCAAGAGAGTCCTTGGAGGTCAGATGGAAAAGACTGGTGTGGCAGGAGCACAGGACCTCAGATTCAGAGAATCTCTCAGATTCTGAGACAAGGAGAACCCTTGAAGGTGTTTGTACATGAAAGAACATGACTAGAGGCAGTTTTAGGAAGACTGATCTAGAAGCATTCTGCTTCTGCTGTGTTGACATAGAGAGAAAAATTCCTTTTGTATAGGGAAATGTTTCATTCCCAGATGTGGCCACTGGCTTGCATTAGGCCAGAACTCACCCTTGGTTTTTGGACTTGAAGTCCAGTGTTTTGTTTTGGTTTGTTTTTTTTTAATTTTGGTAGTACTTTAAAAGATCTCTTTTGCCACTACTACAATATCTGAATATCTATCTGTATGGCTCTACAAGCAAGTGGCTCCCCAGTGGCTCATGGGCAGGGTTTCTGATTGAGTCTGAGAAGCAATTAGTAGGATTCGTATCTTTTTGATGACCTCCAACAGCACTGGCTGCTGCTCACCCAGTCCCTCCCCTCCTGATCAGTGCAGGACACCTCAGTATTCTGTCTGGATGGGGCAAGAAAGAGTTGATCCTCTTTGGCAGTGTCCCATACAGCTTGGGAAGCCAGATACTCACCTACACTCTGGTCAGGAGAAACCACTACCAGAAAAGGTCTCTCTTGGCACTCAGCTGCACAGCTCTGGGGGATGGGCAATGCAGAGAAAATGAAACTGTTCCTCTAACCATCTTCAATGCATCCAATTCCCCATTCCCTCTCTTTTCTCCTCCAATGATGTGCTGGCATTTCTCTGCTGGACTCTTGGACTTCCAGATATATACTTTTACCTGCGGGAGATAGTAAAAATTTAGAGGGAATAGACTAGTGTCAACACAAGTTCACTGCCACCAACTTAATATCAACAGGAGTCCCCAATCTGGAGTGCAGAAAGAGGAGAAACTTTATTCAGGTAAACATTTTGCAAACTGGGGAAACATAGCCACTGGTGGAAACTGCAAGTGTGCTCTGCTGAGACAAAGAGGGGGCCACATTTTATAAAGTCTCTGCCCTGATCCCTGATTGGTCCATTTTTACCCAAATGAGTAATCCAAATTAGCACAGTCTGATTGGTCCAAATAGCACTATTTTGATTTGTTGGAATTTCATGTTCTGATTGGCCATTACAGGGCTACTCTGATTGGTCATTAAAGATGAATGCAAATAAGGATATTGCTATGCAGTTTTGATTGGATGGGACAGGTGTTAGCTCATTGGTTACAAGTTGATACCAGCAACATCTTTATAGAGTTCAGCCTGCAGGAGCACAGTGCAGGAGGTTGAAAATTCAATCTGGATTTTTCCTGAAATGCAGTGTGTGAAAGAGGACTCTATTAGCAATACCTATTAGACTCTGGTTATAATTTTGGGCCAAATTAACCATGAGGAGTTCTCAACAGGTACTTTCCTTCTCAAAATCAACGGTAGAAAGCTTCTACTTAACAATTTTGCTGATGTCTCTCCACAGGTCCCCTTTTAAAGGGGAGAATAGCCCTGGCTGGTGTAGCTCAGTGGATTGAGTATGGGCTGCAAACCAAAGGGTCACCAGTTCAATTCCCAATCAGGGCACAAACCTGGGTTGCAGGCCAGGTACCCAGTACAGGGCATGCAAGAGACAACCATACATTGTATTTCTCTCTCTCTTTCCTCTTCCCTTCCCCTCTCTCTAAAAATAAATAAATATTTTTTTTAAAAAAAGAATGAGAGTACACGTGGGAAGATTAATTTATCTTTGTTTATTCATACCTTGCAGAAAATTATTTTTATACTTTCTGATTGTGTAAAATCTGAGCAATTTAGGGCATTTTGTTTAAAATCAAATATCAAATTGAGGCTATTAAGCTGAGCTGTTGGCACGCGTTTCCTAGTGCATGCTTGCTGCTATCTCCTCTCCATCACTGTGTGATCCTTCGGCCTCTTGCCTTTGCTGTACCGCCAAGATGTCACTTTCTAACAAGCTGACTCTGGAGAAGCTGAATGTGAAGGGCATGAGAGTGGACTTGAGTGTTCCTATGAAGAACAACCAGATAACAAACAACCAGAGGATCAAGGCTGCCATCCCAAGCATCAAATTCTGCTTGGACAATGGAGCCAAGTCAGTTATTCACATGAGCCACCTGGGTCAGCCTGATGGTGTCCCCATGCCTGACAAGTACTCCTTGGAGCCAGTTGCTATAAAACCCAAATCTCTGCTGGGCAAGGATGTTCTGTTCTTGAAGGACTACAAGGGCCCTGAAGTAGAGAAAGCTTGTGCTGACCCAGCTGCTGGGTCTGTCATCCTGCTGGAGAACCTTTGCTTTCACGTTCTCTAGAGGAAGAAGGGAGGGGAAAAGATGCTTCTGGGAACAATGTTAAAGCTGAGCCAGCTAAAATAGAAGCTTTCTGAGCTTCACTTTCCAAGCTAGTCGATGTCCATGTCAATGATGCATTTGGCACTGCTCACCAGCCCACAGCTCTATCGTGGGAGTCAATCTGCCACAGAAAGTTGGAAGTTTTTTGATGAAGGAGCTGAACTACTTTGCCAAGGGCTTGGATAGCCCAGAGTAACCCTTCCTGGCCATCCTGGGTGCAGCTAAAGTTGCAGACAAGATGCAGGTAATCAATAACATGCTGGACCAAGTCAATGAGATGATTATTGGTGGTGGAATGGCTTTTTGCCTTCTTTAAGGTGCTCAACAGCTTGGAGATTGTCACTGCTCTGTTTGATGGGGAGGGAGACAAGATCATCAAAGATTGATGTCCAAAGCTGAGAACAGTGTGAAGATCACCTTGCTGGTTGACTTTGTCACTGCTGACAAGTTTGATGAGAATGCCAAGACTGGCCAAGCCACTGTGGCCTCTGGCATACCTGCTGGGAGAATGGGTTTGGACTGTGGTCCTGAGAGCAGCAAGAAAGAGGCCAAGGCTGTAGCTATGGTCAAGCAGATTGTGTGGAATGGACCTGTGGGTATATTTGAATGGGAAGCTTTTGGCTGAGAGAACAAAGCCCTCATGGACAAGGTGGTGGAAGCCACTTCCAGTGGCTGTATCACTAACATAGGTGATGGAGACACTGCCACTTGCTGCTCCAGAAGGAACACGGAGGACAAAGTCAGCCATGTCAGGCTTGGGGGTGGTGCCAGTTTGGAGCTACTGGAAGGTAAAGTCCTTCCTGGGGTGGATGCTCTCAACAATGTTTAGTACTTTTGCTGCCTTTTGGTTCCTGTGTATATCCCCTAATGCTACTTAGTGCTTTCCACACCTCTACTTGGTGTTAGCTAAAATCTTCTCCCATGTCAAGAGTCAGCTAGTGGCCAAGAGATGCAGTCCAAGAACACTTAACACAGATGCACAGCAGCATATCAGCTCATCTTTACTGTACTCTGGATTTGACTACATTCTTCAGAATCCCATTTGAATTTCTTAGCGGCTAAACCACTGTGCATTCTAGAGTGCACAAATATAAGTATAAAATATATTTCTATTTTACCTGCTAAACTGTTAGTTTACTTCTCTTCTTGGAGTAGCTTACTCTGGTTAGCATTGTCATTGTTTTGCTACTCAACATGAAAACAATATAAATTTCCAGTTGTAGGGAGGGAGGGAGATGAAGTTGAAGATCTATTAAATAAATAATAAATGTATTCATTGAAACTAGAAAAAAATTGAGGGTATCAATGATGGATATTATTTAAATGATGGATAAATTCAACACTTTGAGTATTAACTTCAACCAGGGTGACTATGAAAAAAACCAGCTTCTGTGTTGTCTCTGAATGAAATTCCAAGGGTGTTGATCCAAAGAACATTTTTGAAAACAGACAGCACTACAAGAATTGAACATATGATCTCTTATGGAACCCACTTTGAAAGTCAGTTCTGTGTTGGCTTTTCTCAATTAACAGATTTGTTTTCAAAATTGAGTTTCATACAAAGCCCAAAGTGAACAGAAGGAAGAAAATAATAGAGATCAGAGCAGAAATAAACAAAATAGTGTCTGAAAAATACAAAAGATCCATTAATCCAAGAGCTGGCTCTTTGAAAAGATAAACAAGATTGACAAACATTTAACCAGACTCAACAAGAATTAAAGGAAGAAGAACCAAATAAGTAAAATCAGAAATGAAAGAAGAGAAATAACTGACACTCAAAAAATACAAAGGATTGTAAGAAAATATTATGAACAACTATATGCCAAACTGGACAACTTGGGTGAAATGGATAAATTCCTAGAAACATGCAATCTTTCAAAACAAAATTCTCAGGAAGAATCATAGAATTTGGATAGACAGATTACACCTGGTTAAATTGAAGCAGTAATCAAAAAAACTCCCAACAAACAAAAGTGCTGGACCAGGTGGCTTCAAATGTGAATTTTACCAAACATTCCAAGAAGATCTAATAGCTCTCCTCAACTATTTCAAATAATTCAAGAGGAGGGACAATTCCCAAGCCAATTTTACGAGGACAGCATTATCCTAATTCCAAAACCAGGTAAAGGCACTACAAAGATAGAAAATTATAGGTCAACATCCCTGATGAACATAGATACTAAAATCCCCAACAAAATATTAGCAAATTGAATCCAGCAATATATCAAAAAGATCATACAATGTCCTGGCTGGTGTGGCTCAGTGGATTGAGTGCCAGAATGTGAACCAAAGGGTCACCAGTTCAAATCCCACTCAGGACAAATGCTAAAAACAATATAATCATATGAATAGAAGCAGAAAAAGCATTTGATAAAATCCAGCACCCATGTACGATAAAAACTGTTGGCAAAGTGGGAATAGAGGGAACGTACCTAAACATAATAAAACCCGTATATGACAAACCCATTGCCAGTGTCATGCTCAGTGGGAAAAAACTATAAGTGTTCCCCTTAAGATTGGGAACAAGACAGGGATGTCCTTTTTCACCTCTCTTATTCAACACAGTACTGGAAGTCCTAGCCACAGCAATCAGATAAGAAGATAAAATAAAAGCATCCAAATTGGAAAGAAAGAAGTAAAGCCATCATTATTTGCAGATGAAATGATACTGTACATAGAGAACCCTAAATATTCCACCAAGAAACTACTAGAACTGATAAATGACTTCAGTAAAGTAGCAGGATACAAAATCAATGTCCAGAAAATCAGTTGCATTTTTATATGCCAATAATGAACTATCAGAAAGGGAATTTAAGATACCAATTCCACCCACAATTGCTTCAAAAAGACACAAATACCTAGAAATAAATACAACCAAGGATGTAAAAGACCTATACTTGAAAAATCATGATAATGAAAGAAATGAAGATACAAATAAGTGGAAGCACATACCATGTTCATGGGTAGGAGGAATTAACATCATTAAAATATCCACACTACCAAAAGCAATCTATAGATTAAAGGCAGTTCCTATCAAGATTCCAATGAGGTACTTCACAGAACTAGAACAAATATTTCAAACATGTATATGGAATCACAAAAAGTCTCAGATTAGCAACAGCAATCTTTAAAAAGAACAAATTTGGAGGAATCATGCTACCTAGTATCAAACTATACTATAAGGCCATAGAAATAAGAATAGCATGGTAATGGCATACAAACAGACACATAGATCAATGGAACAGAATAGAGAGCCCAGAAATAAACCCATGTCTTTATGGTCAATTAATATTTGACAGGAAGCATGCACATACAATAGGATAAAGATAGTTTATTCAATAAATGGTGTGGGGACAATCGGACTGGTAGGTCCAGAAAAATGAAACTAGATCACCTTTTTATACCACACACAAGAATAACTTCAAAATAGATTAAAGACTTAAATGTTAGAATCAAAACCATAAAAATCCTAGAAAACATAGCCAGTAAAATCTCAGACATTGTAGCATATTTTTTCTGATATATCTCCTCAGGCAAGGGTAACAAAAGAAAAAATAAACAAATGGGAGTACATCAAAATAGAAAGTTTTGCACTGCAAAGGAAATCATCAACAAAATAAAAAGACAACCCACAGAATGGGAGAACATATTTGCCAATACGTCTGACAAGGGATTAATATCCAAAATTTATAAAGAACTTATACAACTCACTACCAAAAAAACAAACAATCCAATTAAAAATTAGGCAAAGGACCTGAACAGACATGCCTCCAAAGAGGACATACAGATGGCCAACAGACATATGAAAAGATGTTCAGTGTTACTAATCATTAGAGAAATGCAAATGAAAACCACAATGAGATATCACCTCACACCTGTCAGAATGATGATCATCAATACTTCAACAAACAACAAATGCTGGTGTGGATGTGGAGAAAGGGGAATCCTTCTGCATTGTTGATGGGAATGCAGCCCCTGTGGAAAGCAGTATGGAGATACCTCAAAAATTAATAATGGAACAGTCTTATGACCCAGTGATTCTACTTCTGGGAATTTATCCAAAGAAACCTGAAACACTAATTTGAAAGAACATAAACACCCCTATGTTCATTGCAGTGTTATTTACAATCACCAAAATATGGCATCAGCTCAAGTGTCCATCAGTAGATGAGAGGGTAAAACAACTGCGGGTCATTTTCACCATGGAATACTACTCAGCCATAAAAAAGATTTTACCCTTTGTGACAGCATGGATGCATCTGGATAACATTATCCCAACTGAAATAAGCCAGTCAGAGACAATTACCATATGATTTCACTCACATGTGGGATCTAATGAACAAACTGAACTAACAAGCAAAATAGAGACAGACTCACAGATAGAGAGCAGGCTAACAGCTCTGTGTGGAGGGTTAGTGGGTGAAGGGATTGAGTAGAAAGGAAAAAGACTCATGGACATGAACAACAGTGTGTTGATTGTGGGAGGAGGGGGGGAAACGGGGGTAAATGGAAATGGAAAAATTACAATAAAATACAATAAAGTTTTTTTAAAACTGAGTTTCATTCTTTTATGAACTGTTTGTAACAGAGCTGCTAGAGCTCACCAGTATCAAACTTTCCTCTGCTTCCTGGTCACACAGCTGGCCTGCACCTCCCAGGTCTCTGTTGTCTGGGGATGATCATAAAGTAGTCTTGGACAATGAAATGTGGAGATAAGTGACGTGTGGCATTTCCAGATGTGTCCCCTAATTCTTCCTTGGATTGTTTGTGCCCCACTTGCCTTATCTGTGTGCTGGATGCAGAGAATCTTCTGAGGACTCCAGGACTCTAGAGGATAGAAGGGCCACTAGATGAATGAAGCCTGAGTCTTTGAATAACTACACAGAACAGAGCTCCCAGCTCCCCCAATCCATATTGAATTGAGAATCTTTTTTGGTTAAGCCAATTAGACTTGGCTATTGTAGGTTGTGGCAGTGAGCTTCTCCTGAGTAATATACATCATACCTCTTAGATTCTAATGAAATTGCTGAGACTCTGTGGGTGACACCTACCTGGACACAACTTCCGCTCTTAGATTTGTGTAACAGTAGTGGTGTGCTCTTTTAGAATCTAGGTAAGCCCCTCTTCTTGACTTAGTTTTTGTTTCACTGTCCATCAGTGTCAATCAGTCTAACAACCATAGCAGGAGATTTTCTTGAGGACAATTAGCTCTGCTGCTGATAATAGACTTTGACTTTCTAGGGTCCATTGCTTTACAGTTTATCACTCCTGTCTTCACCAACTCTATTAACAGGACTTAGAACTTCAGCCCCCATATCCCCACAAAGTGCCCGGAATCTTTCCCACCATTTTCTTGAACATGAGCTTTGAGATTATGAACTGTCAGCATCCAGGGTCAGAACTGCCAGTAACATAACCAGTCTACTGAATTCCAGATAATTAGAAATCTATTTTAAATCAGCCTCAAGTTCCCTCTTTGTGTCCTCAGGGAGAGCTATGCACAAATTAATTTTATTTGTGTTGTGAAATGACTCAGAGTGCAAACAAGTAATTTGACACAATTGACCAAATTCTCAAGTACTAAGTTCAAAAACCCCTGGAGGTCTGGATCTTGTTGTCAGTATGTCTCCTGGAGGGGCCCAGATGCAAAGACCATGTCTTCTAGATAACCCAGTGTGTAAATGTGGGCTGTGGTTCTAACAGCTGCTGACAGTTGTGTTGAATAAGAATGTTTTACAGTATTTTTCTTCCAGCAAAAATGTTTATGGTCATATAAAAATCAAAGTAGCCCATGGTCATGTATTTTGGTTGAAAAGAAATTACTGAGAACCACTGGTTTGAGTAGCCCTGGGTTTGTTTTTTAGATTAACAAATACCTTTACACATTCACAAATTTGAATTGCTTATCACTTACTCAGAATTACATTCCATTTGTGTGAACTAAGTGACAGATCGCATGGCCTGGAGTCAGCTAAGAGAAGTTATGGTTCAAACCTCTTCAAATAATAGTCACATACCTAACAATGCATAAAACTGGGAGTAAAATTAATGGTTGTGTGTAAACAAAAATTTAAGAGTCCTCTAAAGGAGATGTTATTGCTCTGATATTCACAAATGTAGGTAAAAATCACACCTCTGAGGATTAAATCAATGCTAGGAAAAACATGATTGCATATAAAGGATCTATATAAGCTGCGAAACACTGTATTAAATAAAGGTTATCATTGCTTCTTTTATTACACATGTGTAATAATATATTGTGCATATATAATATTGTAAGCCAGACACTGTTCTTAGTCAGTTACATGTATCAGCAAACAGTTCAAAGTCCATGAATTATAACATATATTCTAGTTCTAGGAAGGTGCTATATAATAGATTTTTAATAGAAGGTCAGGAGGTGACTGATGATGCTTTGATATAAACTAAAGCATTGTAACCATACAGACAGTTACAGGTGCTACTATTTTACATAATATGGTCAGGGAAGTCCTCTCTGAGGAGGTGACATTTGGTGGGAGCCCTGAGAAATGGGAAGGAGTGAACCACGTAGGGATGTGGAAGGGGGTAAAGATACAAACATGGAATGTTCAGCATACAAATGTTATTCATAGCCATGAACTTGTGTGAGATTATCTAGAGGGAGAATATTGAGAGACATTAGATAGGCAAGAGAAGGGAACCACTCCCAAATCACTCCATCATTTAGAGGATTCAAAGAGGAAGAAGAGAGCAATGCTGACCAAGAAAAAGAAACAAGTTGGATAGGAAGAAAACCTGGAGCATGTGTTGTGTCTGAAGAAAGGTGAAGGAAGTGCTATAAGAAGGAAGCTTGATCATGTGGTTATCCATGTGGAAAATACATTATAATTAAATCTCCACCTTACCTATATCACAAAAACAGGTGCCACTTGGACAAAATACCTAAATGAAGAGCATAACTTTAAAAGTTTTCAAAAAATTATTTTATTGTTTTTCAAGTACAGTTGTTTGCATTTACCCCCTACCACTCCCCCTGCACCCCAGCCATCCCCACTTCCCTCCCCTGCTTCCACTCCCCCTTGGTTTTGTCCATGTGTCCTTTATAGTTGTTCCTGAAAAACTTTCCCCCTTCCCCCCTCCATTATCACCTCCCACTTGCTCTCTGGCTACTGTCAGATTGTTCTTAATTTCAGTGTCTCTGGTTATATTTTGCTTGCTTGTCTTGTTGATTAGGTTCCACTTAAAGGTGAGATCATATGGTATTTAAAAGTTTTTGAAGGGAGTGTGCGAAAATATTTTTATGACCTCAGTCACTGGAACTATGTCTTTGAAAGGACATTAATAGCACATATGAAAAAGGGAAAAAAAACTAATACATTTTAAATTTCTGTCCTGGCTTGTATGGCTCAGTGGATTGAGTGCTAGATTGCGAACCAAAAAGTCAGAGTTTCAATTCCCAGCCAGGGCATATGCCTGGGTTGCGAGCCATATCCCTACCGGGGGACATGTGAAAGGCAACAATTTGATGTTTCTCTCCCACTCTTTCTCCCTCCCCTCCCCTCTCTCTAAAAATAAATAAAGAAAATTGAAAAAAATAAATTTCTATTCATTAAAAAACAGTATTAAAAAGTAAAATGAAAAATACAAACTGCAAGAAGGTATTTGCAGCATATATAACCTCCAAAAGCTTCTTAATAATTCAGAATATATGAAGAACTACAAATTGGTAAGACAAAGACACATAAACCAATAGAAAAAATGGGCAGATGACATAAATAGGCATTTTTCATTACAGGAAGCCTGAATGCACAATAAACATATGAAAAGATGTTTAATGTCATTAGCATTTGGAAAATGCAAATTTAAATCTGCAAAAGATATCATTTTACACACACCAGATAGGCATACATTTAAAAATCTGAAAATATCCTCCAGCATTGACAAGGAAATAGAGCATGAAAAACATTATTCATTGCTGGTGGGAATATAAATTGGTACTACCATTTTGGGTCAATTTTGGTGTTAATACATTTAAAGGTGCACACACCCTGTGACCTGGCTGTTGATTTCCAGAGAAACTCTTGTTCCTGTGTACCAGGAAGCCTGAACAAGTATGATCATAGAAGCATTGTTTATAATAGCAAAAAAAGAAAAGAAATAATATTGTCATTAACATAAGAATAGATCAATAAATTATGATATAGTCATTATGGTAGCCAGCCTTCAAGATGGCTGTTGGGAACTGTCCTTCCTGGTTTCAAGAACTGTAGCCTCCTATGGCTAAGTCTGAGTGAGAAGGCCTTAGGTACGTAAGCCGCTTAGGAGACAAAAACCTATCCCCTCTCTTATGTCCCCCTGCTTGGCCTGGGCAGATGGCTGGTTAGCCAAAGATGGGTAAGATTTCTCAAGGAAGGAACAACCTAAGGCAGGCACTGTCACAAAGGGACCATCAGGGAAGGACACAGGAGACTTTAGAGAAGGGGTGATGAACCTTCACCCCTCAGCTTTGTTATAGCCTGTTGTAGACCTCATTCTATCTGTAAGCAATCTCCTAATCTCTTGGCTGCCTTACTTCCCCCTCCTGACTTAAGCCTAAAACAATGCTGGTGGCAAGTACAGCCCTGTGCTGGAAAGGGTGGTTCCCAGGGGGGCAATCAGGCCTGAGAAATAATACATTAAATCCTGTAAAACCTGCTTTGCTGAGAATGTCCCCAGGTTGATATATACTAAATGTTTAAGGTCCAAGCACAAAATGAGTTTGTTTCCCCAGTTTTTATGGCCAATTGGTGTCACTGTCCACCAGACCCTGACTCAAAAAAGTCCCTCGAGATTTTTAAAATGTTATCTGTTAGCCGTATCTCTCTTCCTTGATCATTACTGTTTAACATTGATTGATGAGCTTTACGTATGTGCTATGTATCTCTATACAAGCTAAACTCAATAAAAGCCCAGGGAAAGAGGTGCTCAAGGCTCTTCTCCTCTGAGAGATTAGCCAGCCTTTTCTACCCAAGCAGATCATGTCTTAGCAGTCTTATTCATCCATGATGCTGGGGGACACTGTGAGACAGGGTCCCCCTCTGATGGCCACTTGATAATCAAGTTCTAGTGTTCATGTGACTTGTGTAGTCCATTCCCACACTGAATAGAGGTGAACTGTGTAACCAGTAGGACAATTCAGAAATAATGGTAGGTGACTTCCAAGCCTAGGTCATAAAAGTCACTGTGACTTCTGTCTTGCACTCTTGGATCACTCTCTCTGGAAGAAGCCAGCTACCATGTTTTAAGTATACTCAAGCAGCCCTATGCAGATATCTACATGGCAAGTAACTGAGGCCCCCTTCCAAACCAGCACTAACTCTTGGTCTTATGAGTAAAACACCTTGAAAATTAACTATCAGCCCAGTCAAGCCTTCAGATAACCGCACACTTAGTCAATATCATGACTGCAAATGCATGGGAGACCCTGAGATAGAACAACGCAGCTAAGCCTCTCCTAAATTTCTTACCTATAGAAATTGTTAATAGTTGTTTTGAGCTGCTAAATTGTGGAGTAATTTGTTGCACAGACATAGATAACTAATATGGGCCTATAAAAGAATACTACCACACAGTAGTGATAAGAAGCTACGATTACAAGTAACATCATAAATCAATTTCATAAATATAATGTTGAGAGAAAAAAACAAGTTACAAAGATGTTTGGTAAGTTATCATTCATGTAACGTTTATAAAATAAAAACTAAATAATACATTGTTAGAGGTATACACATATATAGTGAAACAAAGCAGGATAATAAGATAATAATAAGCACAAAATTCAAGAGAGTAGTTACATCCAGGAGGTAGGTAAGAAGGAACAAGCAGTCAGAGGAAGATACACAACAATTTCTAGTGGAAATGTTCTACTTTTTAACTTCACTGATAGGTATACTGGTGTTTATTATATTACTTTTGAATGTATGAAAAATATCATTTTTAAAAAGAAGATGGAAATAGTTGACTGTGTAAAGGAACTAAGGGTTCAGTTATGCTAAAGGACAAGGACTGACCTTTGGATCATACCAGGTAGAGGTCAATGATTATCCTAATAAACACTATTTCACTAAGTCATAGGTGAAAAACCTGCTTGGAATGGGTTAGAAAGAGAATTGGGAGGTTGGAAAACACAGTCAACACAGCAAGTATCACCAACTCTCTGAGCTTCTTTGTAAAGGGGAAGAGAAAAATAATATGAAAGGAGGAGGGGAATAAAAAGATATCTATTTTTGGACAGAATATATTTTGAAGATCTAGTAGGAAATGAAAATAGTTGTTTCAGGAGAGACAAGTGAGAGTTTCATCTAGTCTTGAATACTTTAGAGATGATAAAATACAAAAAATATTTATAGATATAATTGATAGAATAGTGTTATTAACAAGGGTGGGTGGGCAGCAGTCTGCATGCAAAAGAATAGAGCCCACAGAGTTACATGATCTTAATTTAAGTCAGAATATTGGTGATGGAGAAGACATCAAAATCATCCCTGGTATCTTAGGGCAGGGATGAAGACAAAATTATGGAGCAGATACATTGTTTCCAGGAGCCACCTTTTGATTCCTCTTTTGTTCTTATTGTCCTCTCTCTTTTCTTTTCTTCAGATTCTCTCCCCAGACTCAACCTTTCTGAATCTGATCTCAGTTAACAAAATCACACTGAAGTATAAAAAGTTAGGAAATTCATTTGGCTCTCTTTGGGGGAGCTTTGGCACTTTAATTCAATTCCATAGTTGAAGCTGTAAGTTGGAATATGTAGGTGTCTCCCCACTCTAACATTGTGTGACTCCATGAATTTAAAGTCTTTAGGACAAGTTAGTGGATATCTCAACCCAATTTAAATTAATCTGGAAAGCAGGTATTAACATTATACTTTAAATGATGAAGTATGAGACCAGTTATGATGAGCCACCCTTCTTTTACTATATATGTGTAGTTACATCATTACTCCATTTATGCCATGTGGTCACATTGTAAAATTTGACAAATGCTACAGCTAGAGCCAACCATCTCTATAGTTAGAAACCACACCTGAGAATGGAAAATAGGGAAGAAAGGTGAATCCTTTCATGATGTCAAACACCTAGGAGAAAGGCAACTCTTTCAGATCAGAAACTAGAATCAGAAGGGAGGCCCTAAATGACAAAAAGAGGTCTTTTCTTTTAGGTTTAATTATAGAGAGATCAAGGTGTCCAGGGGGAACCTAGTAGTGAGAAATCAGCTGGGACCATGTAGAGAGACAGGCCAGGAGTACTCTTTCTTTGGGATCTCATTTGCAAAGGGAATGGACCTTGAGCCTTGGGGACAAAAGGAAAGCCATGGTGGCATTACGGTTTATTTCTAAGTGACTTGTTTATATTTCTCATATTCTTCATGGTTCATCTCCACTTGCATCCAGTAAAGTCTTACTGGGTCTAGCCTGTCTTAACAACAACAGAATCTAACATTACTGAGTATATACTATATGACAAACACTGTATAAAGTCACCTGACCATGTGAGAGATCACTGGGTTAGGGAACACTCAAAGGATAGAATTAATACTCCTGCATCAGCCCCAACATGATGTACCAAATTCTAATTCAAGGACTACATTTTAGAGGCACTGGTACTGCCTTACTGTGGTGGGGCTCCACCCGCAGAACACCATCCACCCCTCGTGGATGAGAATAAAACTACCAAGACATGATCTGCTTGGGAAGGAGAGGTGGCCAATCTCTCAAAGAAGAAAGGCCAAGAGCCTCTTCCTCAATGGGTTTTATTGGGTCATTTTGCATAGGAATACAGGCTCATTAATCATTATCAGGCAGTAAGGATCAAACAATAGATAATATTTCAAAGAACTCTGAGGATTTAATTGAGTCAGGGTCTGTCAGCTAAGGAGTTACAAAACTTTGGGAGACAATCTCATTTCCTGCTCAGACCCTTATCATTTAAATGAGAGCACTCTTAGCAAAGCAGGTTTCACAGGACTTTACAAATTCTTTCTTATGCAGATCACCCAGGGAACTGCTCTGGCCAGCACAGGGCTGCACTGCCCTCCATCATAGTTTCAGGCTTAAGCAGATTAGAGCCAGGAAGCAAGAGATAAGGAAGACTTCTTCCAGATGAAAATGGGGACTCAGGCTATGTCAGAATAGCCAGGGGGCAAGGGTCCATCACCCCCTCTTTGCTGCAGCCCCCAAGGCCTTCCATGAGGGCCTTCCAAGTGGTCATGCCTGACTTGGGTTGCCCCTCCCTTGAGGGGTCTTACCCGTCATTGGCTAACAGACCAAGCATTGGGGGCCAGATATGGATGAAGCAGAAGCAGTGCTCCTGCCAGGGAGATAAACTTTGTCTCCTTAGTGGCTCAGGTCCTCATGACAGAACAGACCCAGATGAAATGGGTCCCCTGGGCTCTTACTCAGCCTAGCCATGGGGTGCAGGTTATAGCTCCTAAAACCAGGTGGAATGGTTCCCAACACCTTACACTGGGAATGTGAGATCCAAATAGGAGAGAATATTGAACTTGGAAATTGAGAGATATGAATGAGATCAAGCTAGGAAAAACTGCGTCAAGAAAAGCAGAATCCAAGAAAATGTATTCAAAGAGGGACAATGAGAAATAATGCTGAAAACAACAGTTACAGGGAACAACAAATGGAGAGAGGATATTTATTTCTTATTTTTAAAATCATTTTTAAAACTTTCAATTACAGTTGACATCCATTACTATTTATTTTCAGGTGTACACCTAGTGGTTAGACATTACATAACTTAATAAGTGATCATCCCAATAAATTTCACACCCACCATGTTACTGAACCCAACCAATAGGGGAGTCCTACCACTTGCCACCTGCTAGGCAAAACTCCAAAGGCAGAGTACAGTGGAAAGGAAAGGAATCTTTTATTTAACAATTTTCAAAGCTATTGAAATATTTGTCATTACAACTACTACATAGATTCAAGAACTGAAAATATTGCAAGACAACAGAAGAACTCACATAAACTTTTGTCTAAGACACCCAAAGAAAAAATCACCCTGTCACCCTCTGCCAGCTCAGATCAAGTTTGCACCAGTAACCTCTTCTCCCACCCCAAAATATTGTAAATGTAGGTGGCTTAGCGGGTCTCCAGTCACTGTCTAGCTTCAGGCATCTTTCAGACACTGTGCCTCCAGGTCTTCTATTTGCGGCACCCTGTCTTCTTTCTACTGCCCTTCACAAGCCCACACTGGTGACCCTTGAGGTTCTGCTTGTGGGGAGGGGTCCAGGGCCTTCCACTGACAGTCCCAAGCCTCCTTCTCTCCCTTCTTACCATCCCTAATGGCCAGGGCCCACGACCTCTAGCCCTAGGCAGCCAGAAAAGAGGGGAGATCCAAAAAGGAAGTGTCGTTTCTGCATACTCCTGTTAAATGATCTTGTCCAGAATCCTTTGTGTGACCCAATGTTGCCCTGGTTGCTAGGGTGACATACGCATGTGCAACTCAACCCTTCCCCCATTTCTGGGTCAGGGTCCCTGTTACCCCATTACAACTGTCCCCTTTTAACATTCCAGATACTTGTAATCTTACAAAGGCTAATGGATGAAGGTCTTGTTCTGTAACTACTTCCTGCTGGCCCAGGCCATAGTCCTACCTATCCTCTGGTCCAGAGGTCACTAATAAAAGGGAATCCGGAATCGAGCTGAGTCTCCATGCAAGGGAGAAGAATCTTGCAAGGTCCAGGTCAATTGGTTGTCCCTGGAAAGTGGCATGCACAATGTCCAAAAGCTATCATTGATGGGCAGTTTGGCAACCTTTTGTATTCTGGGGACAACAAATTTAGCATGAGGATTAGAAGGCGCAATCAAAACCACACAACTAAATAACCACAATTTCTCCCTTTTAATACTTCTGGACTTTTTCTGTCCAAATCATTCAAGCAGAAAAAGAAAACCAATTTCAAAACAAAGCTGGTAGGCTGCCCCCATACTTGATCAACTCAACCATCTAGTCCAGCTAAACCACTGGGTCTTAGGAGGTGGCAATGTAGGTGGGCTTCTCAAGTGAGGCACACCTACACCATCTCTGAGTCTGTAAGATTATCTTTTGAGAGAATATTCAGCTGCAAGGCCTTTGCTGAAATAATATCAAGCAGTGATTTGACAAATCCTTCATGTAAAGTAGTTCAACTTCTAAGTGAAAACCAACTTTGAGGACAGTTAGCCATGCTAAAATTCAATATTCTTAATTGAGCCTTATGATTTTCCTTAAAACCTGATTCCTGTCCCTAAGATTACCCTCATAGGATTTTCTAGGTTCACTATCATGTCATCTGCAAACAGTGACAATTTTGTTTCCTCCTTTTTGATTTGGATGCCTTTTATTTCTTTTCCTTGTCTTATTGCTATGGCTAAAACTTCCAATACTATGTCGAATAGAAGTGGTAAAAGTGGACAACCTTGTCTTGTTCCTGATCTTAGTGGAAAAGATTTTAGTTTTTGCCCATTGAGTATGATGTCGGCTGTAGGTCTCTCACATATGGCCTTTGTTATGTTGAGGAATGCCCCCTCTATTCCTACTTTGCTGATTGTTTTTATCATAAATGGGTGCTGTACCTTATCAAATGCCTTTTCTTCATCTATTGATATGATTGTGTGATTTTTGTCTTTGCTTTTGTTTATGTGATGTATTACATTTACTGATTTGCGTATGTTGGACCATCCTTGCATCCCTGGGATGAATCCCACTTGGTCATGGTGTATGATCTTTTTAATGTATTGTTGGATGTGGTTTCCCAATATTTTGTTGAGGATTTTAGTGTCTATATTCATCAGCGATATTGGCCTGAAGTTTTCTTTCTTTTTTTGTGTCTTTATCTGGTTTGAGGATTAGGATGATGTTGGCTTCATAAAAAGTTTTGGGAGTCTTCCATCTTCTTGAATGTTTAGAAATAATCTGTGGAGGATGTGGGTTAGCTCTTTCTTAAATGATTTGTAAAATTCTCCTGTAAAACTGTCTGATCCAGGACTTTTGTGTGTCAGAAGCTATTAATTACTCTTTCAATTTCCTCAGGTGTTATTGGTCGGTTCAGGCTTTGTGCTTCTTCATTCAGTTTTGGAAGATTATATTTTTCTAGAAACTTGTCCATTTCACCTAGGTTTTCAAATTTTTTGGCATACAGTTCTTCATAGTAATTTCTTACAATTCTTTGTATTTCTGTGGTATCAGTTGTAATCTCTCCTCTTTCATTACTGATTGTGTTTATTTGGGTCCTCTGTCTTTTTTTCTTGATGAGTCTGCTTAAAGGCTTATTGATTTTGTTTATCTTTTCAAAGAACCAGCTCCTGGATTCATTGATCCTTAGAATTGTGCATTTAGTCTCTATCTCATTTAATTCTGCTCTGATCTTTGTTATTTCCTTCCTTCTACTTGCTCTGGGCTGTCTTTGTTGTTATTCCTCAAGTTCTTGTAAGTGTAGGGTTAGGTTGCTTGTTTTATAATGTTTCTATCTTTTTTAGGTAGGCCTGTATCTCTTTGAACTTCCCTCTCAGAACTGCTTTCGCTGTTTCTCATAAGTTTTGGGTTGTTGTGAGTTCATTTTCATGTGTTTCCAGAAACTTTTTGATTTCTTCCCCAATTTCATTCTTGACCCATTCATTGTTTAATAGCACGTTACTTAGTCTCCATGATTTCGGGTGTTTTGGTTTTTTTCCTTGAAGTTGGTTTCTAGTTTCAGTCCCTTGTAGTTGGAGAAAATGCTTTCTATGATTTCAATTTTCTTAAATTTGTTGAGGCTTGTTTTGTACCCTGTGTTGTGGTCTGTCTTTGAAAATGTTCCATGCGCACTTGAAAAGAATGTGTATTTTTGCTTCTTTGGGATGAAAGGCTCTATATATGTCAGTTAAGTCCATTTGATCTAGGGCATTGTTCAATGCCACAATATCTTTGTTGATATTTTGTTTGGAAGATCTGTCCATTTTTGACAGCAGGGTTTTAAACGCCCCTCCTATTATTGTGTTGCTGTCAATATCTTTCTTGAAGTCCTCTAAGATTTTCTGTATATATTTGGGTGCTCCTATGTTGAGTGCATATATATTTACAATATTGATGTCTTCTTGATGGATTCTTCCCTTGAGTATTATGAAGTGTCCTTCTGGGTCTCTCTTTATGGCTTTTTTTTTATGTCTATTTAGTCTGATATGAGTGTTGCTATCCAGGCTTTTTTTTTTTCTCTCCATTTGCTTGGAAAATTTGTTTCCAGCCCTTCACTTTCAGTCTGTGTAGATCTTTTGTCCTGAGGTGGGTCTCTTGTAGGCAGCATATGTGTGGGTCATGCTTTCTTATCCATTCAGCTATTCTATGTCTTTTGATTGGAGCATTTAATTCGTTTACATTTAAGGTTATTATTGATAGGTACTTATACTTATTCCTTGCCATTTTCATACCTGTGTTCCTCTCTCTCTCTCTCTCTCTCTCTCTCTCTTCCTTTCCTTAAAGCAGTCCCTTTAGCACCTCTTGCAGAACTAGTTTGGAGGAAGTGTATTCTTTTAGACTTCTTTTGTCCGGGAAGCTCCTTGTTTCTCCTTCTATCTTGATTGAGAGCCTTGCTGGGTAAAGTAACCTTGGTTGCAGGCCTCTGGTTCTCATTACTTGGAATATTTTTTGCCATTCTCTTCTGGCTTGGAGCGTTTCCATTGAGAAGTCAGCTGCTAACATAATCAGGGCTCCCTTGTACGTTGCTTACTGTTTCTCCCTTGCTGCCTTTAAGATTCTCTCTCTGTGTTGGAATTCTGCCATTTTAATTATGATGTGTCTTGAAGTGGACCTCTTTGGGTTCCTCTTGATTGGGACTCTGTGTTTCTTGGATTTGTGTGACTTTTTCTCTCATCAAATTAGGCAAGTTTTCCTTTTTTAAACAGGTTTTCTATGCCTTGCTCTTCTCCTTCTCCTTCTGGTATCCCTATTATATGGATATTATTATGTTTTATATTGTCCTGCATTTCTCTTAATCTCTCTTCATTCTTTCTGAGCCTCTTTTCCTTTTCTTGCTCTTTCTGGGTGTTTTTTTCTACTTTGTCCTCCAGCTCACTGATCCAATCTTCTGCTTCATCAGTCCTGGTTTTGATTCCTTCTACTGTGTTCTTCAGTTCAAAAATTGTATTCCTCATTTCCTCTTGGCCCTTGTTGATAGCTTCTATTTTCTTTTTCATGTTGATGTAGTTTGCAGTGAGTTCATTGTAGTTTCCCTGTAGTTTCTCATAATTCACTATGAGCTCATTGAGCTCCCTGATAACTGTTGCTTTGAACTCAATATCTGATAGTTGAATTGCCTCTATTTCATTTAGCGTTCTTTCTGAGTCTTCCTCCTTTCCTTTCATTTGGGGATTGTTTCTTTGTCTTCCCATTGTTTGTGAGACTCTTCTTGTTAGCTTTGGCTTCTTAAATTTATCTGTTCTGACTCCTTGGTTTTACGGTGTGAACTTCAATCGTAGAAGACCTGTGAGATTCAGTGGTGAGATTCAAGTGGAGCTTGATCTCCCAAGCTCACTGCTCTTGGGCTGTCATTTAAGTTGGCTCTATGTTTGTCTTTGGGTTTTGATTGTTGTTGTGTCTTTCTTTGGTGTGTCCTTCCCACCAGCTGGTTAACTGAGGGTCACTCTGTCCACCACCTCCTGTATTTTGTTTTGCTGTTGTGGGCAGGTTGTATTGAAGCTGGTTCTTCCATGTGTACAAGGTTTTGAGGATTCTCTCTCACTCTTGTTCAGTTTGTTCTGGATAATTTCTCCACTATTTAGATACATTTCCAGGTAGGTCTAGGATTGAGCTTAATGTGGCTTCCACTCCCTCCTTCTCCTTCTTCTGTTGTTATCTGTTGGTGGTTCCTTTGTTGTTGGGTTTCCTCTCTCAGCAGGTATCCTGGTGTTCACAGCTTCCATCTATTCTTTTTTGTGATCAGTTGGAGGGGGATGGCAAAATGGTTTAAGACAGCAAGAGTGTATTCTATGATATTTACAGTAGCAGCCAGTAGAGAAGAGATAGGAGATCATTTGGCTATGTATAGTGTTAATCATGATCTTCCACCCGAGTAGCTACTTTTTAGGAAGGATGGAAAGAAGATAAGACTCTTGTTGGGAAGGGAAGGATTGTGAGTTGGATCTAGAAAGCAGTAAGGTTGTGGGAGGTCAGATTCTGAGGTAAGGTGAGAGTAAAGGATAGTAAATAGGTGTAGTGTGTGAGAAAATAGAGTTAACCACTACAGTAATAGAGTTCAGGAAATTGTGAAGTGGGCTAAGATCTGGGAGGGGTGCTTTGTAGTATTTACAATCGTATGGAACAGCTATTATTTACAATAATAATGGAGCAACGATCATATGACACAATCTATGTGATCTGGATAACCAGAATAGGAAGTACAGGACCTAGAGTACTGTGCTAATGGAACACAAGTGAAGTGAAACACAGTAAAATAGCAATACACTATGAAAGAGAGAACCAAGGGAAACCAGTCAAACAATGCAATTTAACTTGCCAAGCAAAGAAGACTAATCAGAAAGAAGAGGAATACAGAAATACTATTAAAATAAAAGATGAAAAAATAATAATACAAATATGCAATAACTTGCAGGCTCTCTGTAATAGCAAAGTGAAATTTGTCTCACTGTCTCAGCTGTTGGGATGACCCCTCTTTGGGTCCCACTCTGGTCTTTTCACAGTTCCAGGTTTTTTTGTCTCACTTGTGGGAATTTAAAAAAAGAAGAAGAAGAAGGAAGGAAGGAAGAAGAGATAAAATTGGGAGGAGAGGAAGGAATAAAACAAGAAAGAAGGAAAGAGAGGAAAAAGGAGTTGAAAGATAAAAAATAATAAAACTTAAAAAAAAAATAAAGAATTACTTTAAAAAAAAAGCCTCTTGTTGGTTTCAAACTTGCCAAACCGGTGTTGTTGGTCTTGCTGGCTGCAGCAGGCTGAGGGGCACTCAGTCAGCCTAGGACACACACTCTTCTCAGGGCTAGCTGGGTGCTTCTCCCTGGGACTTTGGGTGTGGGATCCAGGCCTTCATCAGAGTGCACTCTCCCTGGGGTTACCCATGTGGGCTTGGGGCCTTCTGCACAGCACACTTTCCCCGAGTTGTGGGCGTGGGCACTCAGCCAGGTGGCCTCTGGTCCCTCAGGTTCAGGTGCACTCTCTTCCCAGGGCTTTTGGAGTGTACAGGGCCTTCCACACCACCTTGGAGCACTGCCTGGCTGGGTGGGGAGGAGGCCAGAGTGACTGCTGAAGGAAAATTCCCTAAATAGCTGCCAAGTGTCTCTTTTTTCACTTTTTCTTTTTGAGAAATTCCTCCTACTCAAGCCTGCTGCTCTGTACAGAGGCCTGGTTTCACACACTGCCCAATTCTCCAACCAGACCCAGGACTATCTGGGTCAGGGCCTGTCACAGCCCAACTCTCAACTCTCCCTAGCTGGAGTCCACAGACTCTGTGGGTGCTCACAGCCCCTGTGTGTTTTCCACTGAGTCCTTATTTCCCTCTCTGAGACTTGAAGCAACCACATCTGTCCCAGTGCTGCTCAAACCTTGTTAGGCAGGGGGAGGAGCCATTACCCTGACTCCCTCCCAAGTACCCTGTGATAGACCCAGCAGGCACTGGGCCTGGGACTGCAGCCATCCTGGTCCCAGGGACCTTATTGTCCTGAGCACTTTCCTTACTGTCTGGTTTTTCAATGTCCGCTACAATTTTTGGTCTCCTATCTTCATATATGCTGGGGTACTGTTGGCTGTTTGCTCTGTTCCTCCTTAGATTGGCTAGGTTTTTCTCCTGAGTGTAGGGGGAAGAGGAATCCCCTCCTTCTTACCTTGCCACCACCTTCCCTCCAGAGTTGTCCCAATTTTAAACTCTTCTTTATCCTCCCTCTGCCCTGCACCCCCCACCCTCCAGCATTCCCCTCCCCTTCATGCCCATGGGTTGTACATATAAGTTCTTTGGCTTCCCTATGTCCTATATGATTCTGTTTTTTTAATTAATTAATTAATTTATTTATTTATTTATTTTCAGAGAGGGGGAAGGTAGGGAGAAAGAGAGGAAGAGAAACATCAATGTGTAGTTTCCTCTTGAGTGCCCCCAACTGGGGACCTGGCCCGCAACCTAGGCATGTGTCCTGACTGGGAATCAAACCAGCGACCCTTTGATTTTCAGGCCAGCACTGAATCCACTGAGCCACATCAGCAAGGCCTATTTCCTATACTATTCTTAACCTACCCCTGTCTATTTTATGCCTACCAATTACACTTCTTATTCCCTGTACCATCCCCCATTCTAACCCCTCCCCCTCCCCATTGATAACCCTCCATGTGATCTCCATTTCTGTGATTCTGCTCCTGTTCTAGCTGTTTGCTTAGGGGGGTTTTTTGTTGATAGTTATGAGTTTGTTGTCATTTTATTGTTCATAGTTTTTGATCTATTTCATAGATAAGTCCCTTTACCATTCCATATAATAAGGGCTGGGTGATGATGAACTCCTTGAACTTCACCTTATGTGGGAAGCACTTTATCTGCCCTTCCATTCTAAATGATAGCTTGGCTGGATAGGGTAATCTTGGATGTAGGTCCTTGCCTTTCATGACTTCAAATGCTTCTTTCCAGCCTCTTCTTGACTATAAGGTTTCTTTTGAGAAATCAGCTGGTAGCCTTAAGGGCACCCCTTTGTAAGTAACTGTCTTCTTTTCTCTTGCTGCTTTTAAGATTGTCTCCTCTTTCATCTTGGGTAATGTAATTATGATGTGCCTTGGTGTGTTCCTCCTTGGGTCTAATTTCTTTGGGACTCTTTGGGCTTCCTGGACTTCCTGAAGGTCTATTTCCTTTGCCAGATTGGAGAAGTTCTCCTTCATTATTTGTTCAAATAAATTTTCAATTACTGCCTCTTCCTCTTCTTCTGGAACTCCTATGATTGGATGTCAGAACACTTAAAGTTGTCCCAGAGGTTCTGAAGCCTCTCCTTATTATTTTTTTAATTCTTGTTTCTAGTTCTAGAGTTCCATTCTGTTCTAGTTGGATGTTTATTTCTTCCTTCTGTTCCAAACCATTCCTCTGAGTCCCGGTTTCCTTCCCTTCACTGTTGGTTCCCTATATATTTTTCTTTATTTTATTTTATTTTATTTTATTTTATTTTATTTTATTTTATTTTATTTTATTTTATTTTATTTTATTTTATTTTGTGTAGCTTTCATTTCTTCCTTCATTTTGTGACCAAGCTCAATCAATTCTGTGAGCATCCTAATTACCAGTATTTTGGACTCTGCATCAGATAGGTTGTCTATCTCCTTATCAGTTAGCTCTTTTTTTGGAGTCTTGATCTGTTCTTTCTTCTTTTTTAAAGAGTTTATTTATTTATTTTTAGATAGGGGGATGTTAGGGAGAAAGACAGGGAGAGAAACATCAGTGTATGGTTGCCTCTCACATGCCTCCCACTTGGGACCTGGCCTGCAACCCAGGCATGTGTCCTAGACTGGGAATCAATCCAGTGATTCTCAGGCTGGCACTCAATCCACTGAGCCACACCAGCCAGGGCTGAGCTGTTCTTTCATTTGGGCCATATTTCTTTGTCTCGGTGCACCTGTTACATTGTAAGAGCCTAAGGTATTCACCAGGGTGGGGCAACCCTCTTAGCTGCATTGTGGCTCTGTTTGTGGGGAAGGGGTCAGAGAAGAACAATGCCACTTTCAGAGCGCCAGGAGCACTCTGCTACGGCCCCACCTTCCAATGAACTCTCCCGTGAGACTGGGAGTTTCTCCCGACTTCACAACCTCTAGCAGTATATTTTACTGCTAGAGGTTTTGAGTCTTTAGTTTCCCAGTGAGCCAGCCCCTCCTTGTTTGCATGGCCCACCACCTTGCTGTGGGTCCACCTGTCTGCCCATCTCTGCCCCCTTCTACTGGTCTGGATGAATGTTTCTTTGACTCCTTGGTTGTTGATTTCCATGCACTCTGATATTCTGGCAGCTCTCATTTATTGTTTTTAAATTGGCTATTATCCTTCTTTTGGTTGTGCAAGGAAGCAGAGTATTTCTACCTATGCTTCCATCTTGGCCAGAACGCCAACTCTTTGCTTTCTATTTGCCCTTAAGCCCCTAGTGCCCTGTTTCAGTTGAAATTCCAGGTATTCCACATCCTTTTTGCAAATATGGGTCTTGTGAGCCAATACCTTATATCCCCTTTTTGCCAAATGATTTAGAACTGTGATGGTGTTGAGCAAACAGTCCTCATAAGTACTGCTAGTTATCAATATGTCATCTACTTATTGCAGAATAATTCTGATCTCAACTGACTATCCCTTAAGTCCTTGGCTCATACTTCACCAAATTTAGTTGGGGAGTTCTTAAATTCTGGCAGCTCAGTCCAGCAGTATTGGAGTGTGGCTTTTTTCTGGGTCCTGCCATTTAAAGGCGAATAATAGTTGAGCCTGTTCATCTATTGGGATGTAGGAAAATTCATCCTTTGAGTCTAGGACTGAAAACCATTTGTTATCTCCATGGACCATGGTCAACAGAGTTTAGGGGTTGGACACTGTAGGATGAATGTCTTGCACAATGTCATTTATAGCTCTAAGATCCTGTACAAACCAATATTCATCACAGTGAGGTTTTTTGACTGACAAATAAAAGTGTAATAGGGAGACTGGCATGACTGGATTAGCCCCAATTTCAGGAACTTCTGCAATATCAGTTGAATCTCTGCCAAAGCTTCCTTTTTGAGGGGATACTGTTTCTTCCATGGGATATGCACCCCTTCTTTTATGTTGACTTTTATGAGTTGGATGTTAACTGCTTTACCTAGGGTTCCATCAGCCCGAATGGTTTACTTGATTTGTTCATAGATTGCAGGTGGGTAGTGCTCACATCCTGGACCTCCAGGCAAGTCAGGAGCACCTGGAGCTGTACAGCATATTCCAGTGGGACCTCTACACACAATTTCTGCTTTCCAGGAGAAAAAGTCATTAGTGCATGTAATTTGCAAAGTAAATATTGTCCGAGCAATGGAATGGGACAATCTGGTAAGTGGAGAAAACTATGTACAATCCTCTGATCCCCAAGCTGGTATTCTATAGGTCGAAAGAAAGCCTGTTTTTTGTTGTTGTTGTTGTTGTTGTTGTTGTTGTTTTTGGAGGTGTAGGTGGATACACTGTACCTCCTCGCACAACCAAAATTAAGGACAACAAAGATTTGGAAACAAGAAGACAACCAGAGCTAATGGAGAACTGAACTGTACAGAAGTCCGACAACCATTCATACAGATCGGTAAGAGGGGCAGAATCGCAGCAGGAAAAAGTAGAGGTTGGCAGACCTGGGTGCGGAGGTGGTGGCTGGAAGATCCCAGGCATGCAGGTGGCAGCTGGTGGACCCCAGGCGCCCGGTGGCAACAGGCAGACCCAGTGGGGCCGCGCAGGCTGGCTGGCTGACCAGGTGGTCCCATATTCATACGCAGATAATCCAGGCAAAAACAGGGAGCAAGATAGACCTCAAAACCCAGGGCCCCAGCACCAGGAAATAAAACCTAAAAACACTGATTGAAAACACCTGTGGGGATTGAGGTGCCAGGAGAGATTTTCAACCTCACAGGAGAGCTTGTTGGAGAGATCCACAGGGTCCTAGAACATACACAAGCCCACCCACATGGAGATCAGCACCAGGGGGGACCACTTTGCTTGAGAGAAGCGGCAAGGGGACTGGGGTCCGGGAGAGAGCGGAGTAAGCACCATTGTTCCCTCTCAGATCCCGCCCCCACATACAATGTCACTACCCAGCAACTGGGCTGCCACACCCTGGGGAACACCTAAGGCTCCACCCCTCACTACGTAACAGCCTTGACCAGACCAAAACCAAAAACCCCAAAATAACTCAAATGGGAAAACAAATCAAAGCCCCAGAGCCAATTCATCTAAGCAACCAAGAGATAGCCAACCTATCAGATGCACAGTTCAAAGCCCTGGTCATCAGAATGCTCACAGAATTGGTTGATTTTGGTTGCAAATTAGAGGAACAAATGAAGGCTACAATAAGTGAAATGAAGGAAAATGCACAGCGAACCAATAGAGATGGGAGGAAAACTGGGACTCAAATCAATGGAGTGGACCAGAAGGGAGAAACAAAAACCAAACAGAAAAGAATGAAGAAATAAGAATTCAAAAAAATGAGAGGCTTAGGAACCTCCAGGACATATTTAAATGTCCCAACATCTGAATTATAGGGGTACCAGAAGGGGAAGAAGAAGAGCAACAAGTGGAAAACTTATTTGAACAAATAATAAAGAACTTCCCCAGCCTGGCAAAGGAAATAGATTTCCAGGAAGTC
>PVKU01013467.1:0-28653 GCA_004027475.1 Anoura caudifer | reverse complement strand
CACACACACACACACACACTACTGTGTCTGGGCCCTGGGCTCACAGGGAACAGACATGCCCCACTCCCTCTGAGGTCCGGTGTCAGCAGGAGGGGGCAGGGACTATGAGGACAGACACTGGGCATGCCAGGCCACCCCTGGAAGTAGGACGCTCACCTGGGAGGCCCGAGAACAAACGACACCGGGTGCACGTGCGAGTGCTGAGCGGGCGGCCGTTGATGGCGCTGCAGCCTGTCAGCACTGGAGATAATTAGAACCCTAACGAAGCCTCATTATTTTTCCCTGGGCCATGGTGCCCTTTGGAAAAACGGATATTTTCTGCCAGATCATTTCCTGAAGATGCGTTTGTCACAGGCTATTGTGCAAACCCATGTTTGGCCCATTTTAAAAGATGTGATTTATCCACTTGACTGGGCTGAACGCTCCTTCTCCACACCCTCCAAATGTGGCCGCTGTTGGGGCCTAGAGCAGAGTCGTAGACATTACCCGGCGGGGCCCGGCCTCGGGCCTGGGGGCTCTGAGCCCCACACGCTGCAGAGGAGTATCCAGGGGCTGCAAGCACTCAGGACACTGGTCAGTCCTCAAGGACAGCACCTGGGATGCCGGATAAAAGCCAACTGCAGGTTCACTCATTCTGCCAGGTTTACGAGGCCCTACTATGTGCAGGCCTGTGTGGGGCCTGGGGGTGCTGCAGTGAACTGACGAGGTCCCTGTCCTCAGAGGTTGGGAGGCAGGAAGGGACAGGTAAGCAATGCACCCGCAGGACTGCCGGGTGGAGGATGCTGGGAAAAACGTAAAACAGCGTGATGTCCAAGAGTCTGGCTCCGGGCGGGGTCAGGCAGTGACAGCCTTGGACCGCAGGACAAGGAAGGTCTTTCTGAGAAGGGGCCTTTGAGCTAAAGAATAATGAGGAACAGACATTTAAGTATCAGAGGGGTGACCTGCCAGCCTAGGGTTTTCGGGCCAGGCCCCAAGGCAAGAATGAGTGCTCACCATCCTCACCCCCCACCCCAGGTTAGCTCTGCCTGGTGGGACCAGGGGAGACTTGTGGCTGGAGACAACACCTGAGCTTTTTACTGGTGAGTGTTGAGAACTTCCCCAGGCTGGGAGAATAAGGGCTTTCCAGATGAGTGACACAGACAGAGGGCTTGCACCCAGGCAGGTACATGACATGTCAGAACACCCAACTTTGGGGCCACAGGGGTTTCCATGAGTGGCTGGAAGTGTCCCAACCAGAAGCAGAGCTAGGCGGACCAGACTCTCCTCTGAGGCAAGGAGACCCACTGTTTAAGCAGCAAGCAAGTGCCGATTTCCAAAGGTGTCAAGCCCTATAACTTCAAGGCCTCTTCCAGCTCTGAAATACTTCAAGCCAGCAGAGCCAGCTGGGCTTTCATTGAGTAGAACAACGGACTCGCTCCGTTTGGCTGCGTGTGTTCTCAGTTTCCTTTCCTAACCAACCACCCAAAACAGGGTGGCGTGACCAAGCCCAGAATGCTCTGCACAAAGGCACAGGTGTGTGCTGACTGCACCCCAAGTCCTGGGGGCCGTGGGAGCAGGTCACAGAGACTAGGGCGGGTGGGGACCTGAGCCTTCCTGACCACATCTCCCTCATGTGGGGACTTCCACAGATGGACAGAGCCACCGGCGGGGATTTCCTCCCTCCCCCAGTCTGCACTCTGCCCTGCCCACCCACCAGAAGTGCCAGCAGCACCTGGACCTCCCACTGCTCCTGCCCCAAGCCCCTGCCCCGCACCCTCGGGAACACTCCAGAAGGCCAGCCCCAAATAACCAGCCCAAACCAGGTCAACCTTCCTCCCTTCTATTTTAGATCAGCCCAGACAGGTTTCCCTTTGGGAGCTGCAGACTCTGATTTCTCTCCAGGGCTCAGTAAATTAATTAGTAGGATGCTGCCACTCTCCCAGCAGACAACAGAGGGACAAGTTTTCTGGAATTTTAGGCTCTTTGATGGAGAAAGGCTGCTTAATAAATAATGGAGAGGCACTTGGCTTCCTGAGAACTGAGCTGAGCAGTGGTGTCCCGGTTCTCCCGGCGAAACAGACCTTCAGAGCGCTCCAGCGGAGGTGAGGGAAAGATTTCACTGAAAGGTAATTCAGAAAGGGCAAGGGGCTTAGAGGCGAGAGGCTGAGGGTGGCCAGGGGAGGGCTGGTGCAGGGAGGGGGCCTGCTTCAGGTAAGGATGCAATCGACGCCATATCCAGAGCCACACTCAGTACCCAGTGCCTTGTGATAGCGATACGATTTCACCCCAAACAATCCCATGTGGTGAAACAGCTCACTGCAGGCCCATTTGACAGATGAGAAAACTGAGGCATAGGTAAGCCAAACCCTTACCAGAGGCCTCCATCAGTGAGAGCCTGGGCCCTGGCCTGTCACCTCCAACCTGCACACTCCTCACTGCTCTGTTCAGCTGGCGGGAAGCAGGGACCAGCAGAATCCTGGAGTGTTAGGTCCCCTGGAATGTTAAAGCTGTGCTGGCTATGGAATCAGAGTCCAGAGGACCTGCGCTCCAATCCAAGCTTATTCACTGCTCTGGAAACATGGGGACAATAACTCCAAGGTCATGGTCCTGTGTTGGGGTTGTGAGGGCAGGTGTTTGTGGTATGAGAAGCATAGAGTCCCACACAAAATAGATACTCGACGAAGTCTAAGTGTTACTTAAGATAATGCTAGCTGCTCTAACGAGCCATCCCTAACATGTGTCCATGTTAAGGGGCCCAACACAGCAGAATTCCCATGGAAACTGCACAACAGGTGTCCTTGATTAATGGTGCCACAAGGACTCTGGGACTGGGATGGCTCCTTGCAGGAAGCCCCCTCCAAGTAACACCCAGTTTCTGTCTTGCTAGCCCACTCTCTCCATTGCCTTCTTGCTTTGCATGCTTTGAGGAGGAAAGCTGCTGTGTGGGAGAGGCCCCCATGGCTAGGAGCAGAGGGCAGGTGGTCCTTTGCCAGCATTAGGCTGCCAAAAAGGTAAGGAGTCGTGAGAAGTTCTCAAAGGCCTGGAGTGGGCGTGACGCAAGTCACATTCTATTGGCTGGAACACAGTCACACAGTCCCACATGCCCGCAGAGGAGGCTGGGAGATGTAGCCTTGCTGTGCTCCCAGGATGAAAAAACATATTTGCTGAAAAGCTGAACAGTCTCTGCCTCCCCTGGAGAGACGAGATGACGTCCCAGGAGACCCAGCAGGTTAAGAGCGGAGCCCTCCTTAGAGCCCCGGCATCCGGTGTGCGCCGGGCCCCAGGTTCCTCCTCTCCACGTTAGACCAGAGTCACAGGATTGGCGAGGAGACCTGCGACAAAGTCGCCCTCGGGAAGGGGGAGGCAGGCTGCAGGTGGTCAACAGGGTGCCCTTGGGGGCTGCAGCAAACATGGGGGGTAGGGGCGGAGAGCCACCGCTCCTGGGCTCTTGGCTCTGGGGTTGATCCAGAGGCGGAGGTGGGATGGTTTCCTCATCTGTCAATAAGGGCTCAGTAAGAGGATCCATCGTGGGGGTTGTTTGAGGATGAAATGAGACCTTTGACGTTTTCATAACTTGCTTTTCCCATTTCTCCGAGTCCTGCTTCTCTGATGGGAATGTCCGATCTAGTCATAGTGCCTTGGACGATGTCATGCCAGGGGTAGCTGCCTGCCAGGGGTGTTCGAGTACAACAGGAAGTCTGTGGCTGGGAAGATGATCACACAGGTCACGGATTTCAGATCCCTCCCATCAGACGGGTGAGGACATGACACTTGGAGACAGGACACTGGTAACTACATACACCCCCCACCCAAGAATTCCCATCTCTAGGAATTTAACCCTTAAAACCAATCAGGTATCTACACGGAGATCTGTGCATACAGGGTGGTTCTTATAACTACAATAAAAGCTAGATATCATTACGGGACTTGCCACAGAGGTTCCGTGAAGTTACTCACGGCATAGCCATTCACTGGAAACTGGCAACATTTCCGCAGTTCAGAACGACCGTGCGGAGGGTGTAAAATGGCAGAAGATTTTTTTCAACACAGTGAATATAAATAGAAAATTTTAAAAAAGGAAAAGAAAATGATAGAACAGAATGGATATCGTACTCTCCTTTTTGTGGGAAAATGTAAATCTACATAAACACACACGTGTGTAACTCATATCCGACAGGTTATTTTGGTGGTGGTTTCAAAAGTGGTTTCCCCTCTTTTATTTTTTGTCTGTCTTCATTATCTGTGATAAACATGTATAATTTTTCTAAAAGGAAAAAATATTCCTAAAATGAAAGTTAACATTTTCTCGTCTGTAGGGCTGGGTGACCTCTGAGGACAAGGAGATTCCAACTTTCGGTGACTTTAAATCTCAGACACTCACAGAACCTGGAAATGACCTGAGGTCACCGAGGCAAGCTCAGGTCTTCTTTTGTCTCTGAGATCCTTAAGAATTGATTGTTGATTTTTAACCGTTTTAGATCTCAACTTTCTCTTTTTAAAAATAGATTTTATTTTTTTACTTTTAGAGAGAGAGGGAGGGAGGGAGAAAGAGAGGGAAAGAAATATCAATGTGTGAGACACATACTGATCGCTTGCCTCTCACACTCCTCCAACTGGGGACCTGGCCCACAACCCAGGCATGTACCCCGACTGGGACTCGAACCCACGACCCTTCTCTTCACAGGCCGGCGCTCAATCCACTGAGCCACACCAGCCGGGGCAGATCTCAGCTTTCTTATCATTGCAATACAGTTATACTTTCCTAAGATAACAGACATCCTCTTGATTGATTTGAGTGCATGTGATGCATTTCAATCCCACCGCCGCAGTCAGCTATTGCTGTAAAACAAACAACCACACCCTCTGAGCGACATTCAACAATAAACGTGTATTTCTCTCACCGTTGCAAGTTGGCTGGGTGGTTCAAAGCCGCAGGTTTGGGGTGCAAGTCTGGCCAAGTGCCATGTGCCAGAGGCACCTCTGCTCACATTCCGTTGGACAAAATAAGTCAGGAGGCCTTCTGCGGGAGGAACTGGACGAGCAGGTAGTAAAGTGCAGGGGAGGTACTTGCAGGGAGAAGAATTAGTGTACGTAATTTAATCTGCCTTCTAATGTCCACAGAGGATTGCTGTAGTCAGGGCATAGTATGAGATGGCTGGACATACTGTGTACACTTTAAAAACAACATTTTTCCTCTACTGATTTGAAAGTAATACTTTTAAATTATAGTTACTAATGAAGAGAAAATTAAAACAACCATAATCCCATTACCCACAGATGGTGTTAACATTTTGCTGCTCAGGATATGCATTCATTCGCATGCAAAAATAAACATGGGCATATATTTACATAACAAAAGTCGCATACCACTTTATTTGGTTTGTATGCTGTGTTTTTGACCTAATATCACTTTGTGTGCTTTTAGTTGCATTATTAAATATTCTTTAAACACAAGCTTCTCATAAATGTACAATAATTTATTCTAAAGTTGTAGTGTAACTTATGTAAACAATCCCTTTGGTTAGATGTTTAGGCTCTCAGATTTTATTCCATTACAAACAAGATTGTCTTTGAGTATCATGGAATTCACTAAGCGTCAACATTTGTTGAGCTTTTTCATACACCTGGCTCTGTGCTAAGCACTTTCCTTGCATGGCCTCATGTGAGCCTCTTGGTTCCTTCTCTAGCAGGTATGATTACCATCCCCACTTAGAGATGAGGGAGCCAGGGCTCAGAGACAATAGGAATCTGCTCCAGGTCACACAGCAGCCATTTAATTGGTGGAGGCGAGGCAAGGCAAGAACTCAGATCTGATTGATTATAAAGTCCATGGTCTGAACCACTTTCTTTGTACTTCCCTGATGATTTCTTTGAGATTAGTTGCTAGAGTGAAATTAATGGGTTTGCCTACTTTCAGGCTCTGAAGGCATATTGTTAATGCACTTTCTAGAAAGGAGATACCAGTTTAAACTATGAGCGGCAGTCTATACTGTGTCAGTGGTATGCTGGGCACTGCTGTTGGTGCTGAAGGTAGTGACGGACCAGGCAGGTATGGCCCTTGCCTTCCTGGGGCTCATGGGTCCCTGATCCCAGGGTGGAGGAAGTGGCTTGGCACTGAAGTAAGAACATTACACTTTTAGATAAACATACAAAGCCAAGGGATACAGCAGAGACTGCGGTAGGAAGGGTGGGAAGGGGTGTCCCCTTGTTAGGTAGGATTATCCTGGAGGCCTTCTAGAAGGAGGTGGCTTTGAGCTGAAGCCTGAATGTTCAGAAAGGAAAATTCAGAGAAGAGGTTCCAGGTAAGAGATATATCAAGCGCAAAGTCGCCGAAGTTGGACTGAGCTCAGCAGCTGGAGAATCAGAGAGAAGACCCACCAGGCAGCAGTGTGGTGAGTGAGAGTAAGAGAGCTGGAGAGGGGGTCAGAGTGGGCAGGGAGGGGCTTGAGAGGCCTCGAGGATCATGAGAAAGAGATTTTTATTCCAAGTGTAGCAGGAGGCCCTAGAAGGCAGAAGATCCAGATGCCTTGGATCTGAAAATTATGCCATTTGGAGCATCCTCTTAAAGAAAAAGACATAGAATTAAGGGGGAAATTAGCTATGCAATTTAATATATATTTAGATTAAATATATATTTAATGGCTGTGGGTGAGGCTGTGGCTGTGGGTGAGGCTCCGGTTCTGGGTGAGGGGCACTGTTGATGGGGCAGGGGAACCTGCCTTGGCCTCAGTCTCCAGAGAACAAGGGAGAAACAGAGAAATCAAGCAACAGAGCTAATTGAGAGCATCCCTGAGTCTTCCCTTCTCCTCCTTCAGGTTAGTGTATCACCACTGCTTGCCTGCTGCCTGCACTGACCCTCCCCCCATGGACTCCCTGCTTCCTCGATGCCCCCCAATCTGCTACTCTCTGCTCAGCAGCCCTAGCTGTTAGGCCATCTCCCTCCCCTGTGAGAAGCTTCCAGACACAGGAGGCTTTACCAGAAGCTAAGGAAGCTTAAGCTTCAGGGAACCTCACTCTGCAGAGTCTCTTCCAAGGCCCTAGTTGGGCCTCAAGCATGTGGTTAATGAACATTGTCAATGCAAAGATTAATTAGGATTAGTAACTGCCAGGAAAAATTGCTATGCCCTGAAAGCATACAGCACGGATATAAAAGAACTTGGGTAGGAGGTTTCCCAAATCTGACAGCAATCCTGAAAATTTGCATGACATAATCCACAATGAATTGTGCAGGTGAAAAAAAAAAAAACTCCAACTCTATCAATGTAGAAAACCATTATGATTAGATTGCTGGAGGAAACCCTGATTTAACTTTCTGTTCTCTGCACGGAAAATGATGTTACAAAATCATTGTTTTATGAGGACGTAAATAAGGAGAACGTCACCCAAACATCTCAGGGGAGAAAGAAAGCCACGAAAGTGGGTCAAGATACTAAGTCGGAAATAGAGTGGGATTTCCCTCAATTTTGTGATGATTTTGATGATTGTCCACTTTTTCAGATCTGTAATTTATTGTGGTTTCTATTCTCATTCTAAATATATATTAAATTGCATAGCTAATTGAGTACAAATGCAGTGCCAACAGTGAGTACAAATGCAGAAGCCAACAGGGAGGTCATTCTGACTCAAGATACGTGATGAGGCGCTGAGCAGGTGAATGTAGGTGTTCTCCTAATGGGCTCCAACGAAGGTTCAAAGAGGGAGCCAGGCCACAGCGGAGGTGCGGAGAGATCTCGTTCTGCCCACAGGGCACAGGGACCAAGGCCCTCGCTGGTCCCTGTCATTGCTCCGCCAGCTACAGACAGCAGGGGAAGGCCGGAAGGTTCAGAGATGGATTCTATGGCAGTGGAGAAACTCCACTTCCCACTCGGGAGCCACGGAAATAAACATGTTTTCACTGGGCCAAACTGCCGTCTGTATTTAAGGGAGAAAAAGAGCTCTGGGAGGCTGACCAAGTAGAGGGGGGTGTCTCTGCATTTGGGCTGAAGTAGGGGGTCATCGGTGTCCATGAGTGGCCTCTGTCAGCTTTGAAGCCACTGCTCTTCCCCCCTTGGGCCCCTCAGCCAGGGCCACCTGGTACCGGAACTCACCCCGCTGCAGGCACCATGCAAGTTGGACCAGGCACGGGACATGGGGATGAGGCTGGCGCAGGGCATGCTGGCGTGAGGGCCTCCGGGCTGGGGGAGGGGGAAGATGGTCCTGATCCGCACGGGTAATGTTAGCTTTAGTCTGATTTAGGGGGGAAAGACTGAAAGCAGCAAAAAAAAAAAGGGAAGAAAAAATGGAAGAAAAACTCCATCTTCCATGATATAAGTAGAACCAAGTGCTGGGTGGTCAGGGATGCGGGGCGGGGCCAGTTCTGCTGTTTTGCATTGGGGTGAAAGGCTATGCCTCACTGAGGTGATCATTATGCATTAAATTGCGGGCCCCTCCCCAAATGCACATGTTGAAGCCCTAACCCCTGGTGCTTCAGAATGTGACTTATTTGGAGGTGAGGTCTTTCCAGAGGCAATCAAGTTAAAATAAATTTATTAGAAGGAGCCTGATCCAGTATGACTGGTGTCCTTATATAAAGGAGGAATTTGAGGCAGACACATACTCACAAGGAGAACAACATGTGAAGAGGAAGGAAGAGATCGGGGTGGGGGGGCGGGGTGTACAAGCCAAAGAACACTAAAGACTGCCAGCCAGCCAGCCGAGGGGAGAGAGGCATGGAGCAGATCCTAGGGAACTAACGTGGGGACACTGTGTGAAAGACTTGAAGGGGGGGAAGCAGTTGGCGGGCAGGTGCTGGAGACGAACATCCCAGGCAGAAGGCCTGGGCAGTACAAAGACGGAGAGAGTAAGGTGGAGGGACAGCCATGGAGGGTGGTTTCAGTGGCAGAGGAGGAAGCGCAGTTGCGGAGGGTCTGACGGGCTGCCGCACACCTTTGGATTCTGCACTGAGTGCAGTGGGGAGCCACGGCCGGGAAGAGAGAGCACAGGAATCTGGTGCCACACAGCAGGGTTGCTGGGGGACAGAACACACACGCAGAGTTTTCAGAGAACTGCATTATGTCCCACCTCATCAGGCCGCCTCTCCTGGGCACCTGCTTCACTGCTGGCCGTGAGCTCCATGTTCAAAGTCTGAGTAAACAAGGTGCTGGCTTCAAGCAAAGAAAGCCAGTGATTTGACTAAACTAGGAGACAAAGGGTAAATGTCAGCCACGAGGCCAGGCTAGGTCCTGGGGAGGCTGAGCTGTGATTCAGCGAACTGTGTGTCAGACACTGCGCACCATTGTACATGTGAGCTGCTCAGATTGACACATCACAGGGCTGGGGTTGGAAGCCCAGTGCGTCTGCTCTGAAGTTCATCTTCTTTCTCCTTGAGTGGGCTGCCTCCAGTCTCACGTCAGCACACAGCCTTTCATCACTTCAGTGGGGAAAGTATCAGTGATGATAAATCCTGTGTGTGGTGTCTTACCGATTCGTTACGAGGGCTCCCCACTCAGGCTGGGGAGGAGGACATGACTGGTACGCAGAGGATGCGCACAAGCATGTAAGGACGTTGTCGGGAGAGGGTTTCCAGACCCAGGCAGGTAGGGCTTGGAAGAATGGCAAGTGTATCCACCAAGCAAAGTCACGTTCCAAGGCAGAGGCTATTTGCAAGATGAACAACGGAGCATCCATCAAACCACAGGCTGGGATCCAGGATGTGCTGAGAATTCAGGACCACAGGACAGGGGGAGAGGCCAGCGGTGAGAGGGGTCGACTGACAGAGAAAAAGGGGGATGGAGAAATAGGCGCACGGAGAAAGCACATTTTGGAGACGATCTTGTGCCAAACAGAAGAGAGATGCAGCCTGCCCGCCCTGCTTCAACTTGTCCTGAGGGGTGTGGCTGCTCCTGCGCAGACCATGTGTTAGAGCCACAAACACGGAGCAGATGCTGTAAGAATTATGGCACCGGAGCTGTGAGCGGGCACAGAAACACCATACTCCATAGTTCTTTGAGTCCAGCCCTGGGTCCCTTGGTGTTCATCCAAAGTTCTTGTCTATTTGGTGGCAATATTAAGGTCTTGATTGTTTCTAAGGTCCTGTGCCTGCTTTGTCTGGATTGCTGGCCTATATGCCCAGCTTCTCCTTTTGGGGTTTGTTTCTTTGAATTTCAGACTCATACCTAGGCTAAGATGGAGCTGCGTAAAGAAGCTTGGCGATTCAGAATAGCCTCAGGGAAGGAGACAGAATCTTAGAGAGTAGATGGAAAGGGCAAAGCCTTGGAGTAGGGGGCACAGAAGCCAGGGAACAGGGCTGGGAGGAGGCAGCAAGTTCTAGGAGGCTGTGGGCCAAGGCAAGGATTTGGATATGAGAAGCCATAATTAAGAAGGCAGGGTCAAAAGCCAGTTAGCCAGAGGTTAAGGGGCAGGAGGGGGGTGAAGAACATGGCTTCCCAGGGAGCCCAGGCCTCCAGGTTCCTGCATCAGCCCTCCACCCCCACCCCACCTGCCTGTCTCAGACCACCGGGTCCATTGGGACAAACCTGCCCCCTCCAACTGCCTTTCCTGCGTAGCCTGCTTTATACCTCTGTACTGGGCTTTCCTTCTGGAACACTCTCTCCTTCCACCACCAAACCCTGTATTGGAATCCAGAATCCTAGTATTAGAAAAGACCCTAGTAATCTCTCAGTAATCGTCCCCTTCATGCCACATATAAAGAAACCGAGACCCAGAGAAGAACTTGACATGTACAAATCACACGGTAAGACAATGACAGTGTGTCGGTCATCTCTTCTCATAATAGGGCTGTATAATAAACCCACCCAAACCTTGTGGCTTAACACAACAACCACTTATTTCCACCCATGTCTGTGGGCCAGTGGCTATGCTTCTGCTGATCTTGGTTGGGCTGGGCTATGGACTGAACTATGGGCTTGCTTCCATCCAGAGCACAGGTTGGGGTCAGGTCAGAGCACGCATCTCTCATTCCTCTGAGACCAGCGTCATCCGGGGCATCGTCTTTTCATGGATCCAGCAGAAACCAAAGAGGGAAAGCTCAGCCACACACATTTAAAACCTTCACCCAGTCCTGGCTAGTGTGGCTCAGTTTGTTGGAGCATTGCTCAGTAAACCTAAAAGTCGTGGGTTCGATTCCTAGTCATGGCACATGCTGAGGTTGCAGGTTCAGGGCACACAGGGGCAACCTATGATGGATGTTTCTCTCCCTCTCTCTCTCTCCCTTCCACTCTCTCTTAGAAAAATCAATGATTTTTTTTTTTTTTAAAGAAAACCTTCACCTGCATCACATCTGCAAACACTCACTGGCCAAAGCAAGCTAAGTCCAAAGTTAAGAGGCTATTACACAATGATACATACAATGTTAATGAACAAAGAACTCAAGTTCAAAACAATAGGATGAATGTAACACTAAAGAGGCAATCCACAAAAGAAGATTCAAAAAGCCAATAAACAGATGAAAAGACGTGTCATTTCTGTACCAATCAAAGGCATACATATGCAAAAATAGATTCGTGGTCCATACACCAAATAGATAAAGATTAAGAAAATTGACAAACCTGCTTAGCTTATTGGGAAAGGGGCGCCCTCACGCACCCGTGATAACAGCGCTAATCGATTCCGCCTTCTCAGGAAGGCAGATCAGCCACATGTATCAAAATGGAAAAGGAAGGAACCTTTTACCCGGATATTCACTCCCAAGGAATTTATCGATGGAGGTGGTCACCGAAATTAATGAAAAAAGGTGAGCCGCAGCGGCTCATCAGAGCGCAGTTTATTTTACGTGATCAGACAGACGTAAGTAGGGGGTTGACGTGATGAGTGAGTGCAGCTCTGTAGAATGGAATGTGACGGAGTGGTGCTCGGGGCTGCGAGTCTGCAGCTGCGCAGGTGGAAGGGCCTCCGCGGCACCTGGCAGAGAGGAAACCTGGGAGCCCGTTTCTTGGTATCAAGAAATACAACAAGGGTATTGACCAAAACGTTAGCAACGGTTCCACTTTACTGCTACGATTTGGGGAAATTTCTGCTTCTTTGTACTTTCCCCTAGTGTTTGACATGTTTATGATAAAACATGTACTGTTTTACAGAAACAAAACTTTTAAGAAAAATGACACTACGCATTTCTGCTTGAAAAAGACTAGAAAAAAAACAATTACGGTAATAAGTCAAGCTATATTGTGAACAGAAAAGAAAAACCCTTTACAATTAATTTTCTTTTTTAGTTGGTTTTCCGTTAACTGAAACAGAATAGTTTGAAAATGTAACAATTATCCCTGCTTTGGGATTCAATAGAAGTTTTCGTTTTAACACATATTTTGACAGTGCTTCATTTACTGCTCTTTACTTTGGAGGAGGGAGGGTGCTGCCTGTCAATCACTCCTCCCCCGTCTCTGCCTGGGGTCCACATCCAAAGCACAGGCACGATGTCCAAGTGCATGCACATTTAGAAACGCAACTCCAGGGTGAGCCAACGCTTATCCAGTATTTAAGACGTTCTGAGGGTGTCGCCTCCCTGTTGCATCACTGTTCATGCGCACTCCGTGGTGGGAGTGGAATTGTTTGCGAGGAAGCTGGGACCTGAGCCTTTTAAGGGACTTGACTGGGAGCCTGTAGCTCCTCAGTGGCTGAGCTCCAGCAGGATCCACACCTCTCCTCAAAGTTCCTGTAAACCATAGAAGGCACCAAGAAATACATCTAATCGACTGCATACACGGCCTTTCAGGAGAAACTTATAAAACCTTATTGAAGGACAGAGAAGAACAACTGAGTAAAGGGAGAGATGAAGCTGAATGGGATGGACTGGCTGCCCCCGGGGGGCAAACCTACTAGTGCAGCACAGTCGCAGCATCCAGATCCCGACCGAGCTCCAGGCGAAATGTGGCAGGGTGATTCACAAGGTCACCAGGGAAGTCCTTTTGAAGGATAAGGACAACTTACCCTCCCAGCACCCAGATTTACTACAAAGTGCTCATGCTTCAGATCACACGGTGTCAGTGCAAAGAGGCTGGCGGAGGGACCAGGACCAGCCTGGGCGTGCGTGGGAATGCCATGGACACAGAGGAGCTGCTGCAAACGGCAGCAAAGAGAGAGGACCCCATAAACAGTACTAGGAAATCGGCCCTGTGCGGGAGAAAGCATCTGTCTCACACAGAAGGTGACCGCGTAAAGTGAAACTTCACTGTGAAAACTACCAAAAAAAAAAAAAAAAAAAAAAAACCCCACAAAACTTTAAAACAACTGGAAAAAAGGTAAAGAATCTTTACAACTTTGAGTGGGAAAGAATTTCTTCAAACATACAAAAGAACAAACCATACAATAAAATTCAATACAATAAAGAATAAAATTATAAGCTTCTCTGTGACATAAGACATTCACTTGTTTAAAAAGCAACACATAAACCAGAAAACGATATTTGCTATACATATCATCAATTAAGAGTTATTATCGATCAGGGCAGGGGGAAGTGGTGGCAGGAAAATGGAGATGAGTGCACTTGAACAACAATATAAATAAATAAATAAGAATTATTACCCAGAATATGTAAAAAGTATTCCTACAATTGATCATAATATGATCCGATAGAAAAGGGTGAACAAAGGAAACAGAAATGCAAACGAAAATAGTTGGGATACGTTGCCTGGATCCTCATGCACCGCAGGTGGGGGCGTCAGTGGTTGCCAGTACTCTGGGACTTGGCAACATCCTCCAAGGATGAAGGCACGTGCACTTCAGCAACTTCACGTCTCAGAATAAACCACAGGAAAAACTCAGACGTGCAGGTACAAGGGGACATGGGCAAGGGGTTCCCACACAAGTAACAATTTCACATCCTCAATGCCCTTCTTTAGGAACGTGACTTACAAAGTGCGGTGTGGTCACCAGAGGGGGCGCTGCAGAGCAACTAACACTGACACGTTTTGTTCGCAGAAACCAGTGTACATGGATCTCCCATACGTCACGGTGAGTGGAAGACCCTTGTGGTGAGAAGACAGTAGGTGCCAGTTTAGAATAGTGGCTGTGGAGGCAGGTTCAAGCCCCGAGGCTTTGTGTCAGTTACCTTACTCTTTGTTCCTCTGTACCCACCCTCCCTGGGATAACAACGTCTGGGGTGTGGTGACTGGTGAACTTACTTCAGCACGTAACTTAGAACAGTGTCTGGTGCACAATAAGCACTCGGCAAATATTAGCTATTTTGGAGACATATGTATCTCAAACCTTAGAAATTGTGATTGCCTCTGAGGATGGAGGATGGGAAATGGGATTGGGCTCAGGGTTCCATTGTATCTGAAACATTTTATTTCTTGAAAAAAAAAAAGAATGAGAGGGTGCCTTTACGGTGATGTAAGAGTTTTATATCTTAATTGTGGTAGTAATTGTATGAATCTACACATGTGATAAAAACTGCATGGAACTGCATACAGCGCACGCGCGTGCACACACATGCGTGAGTGCAGGTAACACTGGTGAAATCTGAGTAAAGCTGGGTCAGCAGCCGCGCCACAGTAGCTGGAGTCCCAGCCCTGATGCTACATTGTAGTCGGTAGAGGGGGACACCAGACCTCTCTGCAGCGTCCTGTGAGTCTAGTGATTCCAAGTTAAAAGTTATTTCAAAATGAGGGAAAAGGAGAAAGAAATCCAAAGTAAACAAGCAAACTTTAAAACTTCTTTGTTGGATATTTGAGTGCTCACGGTAGTAATAATAATAGAAGTGATCACTCATGTGTTGCCACACGGCAGGAGGGGGATTCGTATGTGTTAACAGCACAGTGAGCAGGTTGGCTGAGGTCTCCGTCTGGACAGCACTGACCTTGACCTCTCCCCCCACCCAGTCCTGCTTCCCTCCCTCCCTCCCTCCCTTGGGGGTGGACCCCGGGGGCACATCCTGATACAGGTCTTTCACCCGGAACTGCCTCCGAGAGTCTAGTCCCCAGGGCACCTGCAGGAAGAGGGGTCCCAGAAGACCTGGGTGGAGGCCAAAGGGCTTCCTGGGGAGACATGAGGAGGTCAGGTGGGGTGTGAGGGCCCCCACGGTGTCCTCCCAGCCAGGAGTTCCTGGATTGAGCCGTGGCGGAAGAACTGGAAAGCTGCCCCAGGGAAGGCTGAGCAGCCCAGAGTGACAGCAGCCCCCGTGGGCCAGCCAAGGTCACGGCCATGCCACCTTCTGGTTTGTCTCATTTTTCAGCCCCGGTGCCTCTTGGACACAGTGATTTGTCAGAAGCATTTTTCACTGCCTTACCGCTCTCGTTCCGCACTGCAGAGTTTTGTAAATGGATTGATTCTGGTTTCTCCCTGTCCATATGTGTAACTCCTTTCTCCAATGGTGAGAACCCTGGCCCCCATTATCCCCTTGTTTGAAATCAATCTCCTCTCACAGTCCTCGTGGACGCCCTCTATGCCACCCTGCCCCCCGGGCATGGGATGCGCTCCCACCCCACCCCTCCTCATCCCTCCCATGCGGACGCCTCCTGCCCTGCTGGGTAATTTGCTTCCTGCCTGGGGTAGGCACTCAGTAACTGTTTGCTGGATAAATGAAAAATGAATGAATGAACACTGGTTACCCCCAATCTCTCACAGTGTGCATGATGGTTTATAATAATTATTATTAAATGAACAAATAGTAAGGGAAGAACAGTAGAACCCAATAACTCATTTTTTATCATAAATCAGGCATGAGGTGTATCTTTCATGCATCTTTGAGCAATAGTTTGCTGAACCATTTGAAAGTGTCAGGAAAATTATGAATGGCACTTCTGTACTGTTCGTAGTTCCAGAGCTGACTTCAGTGATGACATAACACTGGGAGGAAAAGACTTGTGTGGGGTCTTATTATGTAGCATGAGGAGGTCAAGGTCAGAAGTGGGCCTCTTGGCTCTGCCACTCAGGATGTCCTCTCACACTGCAGCTGGCCATGACAGTTACTCGCCCAGCTTTTGTGGAGGACCATCCCCAAACAATAATCGTCATACAATGACAATAACAAACGATTCTGTTATTTTCCTTTGTGTGGACATAACCCAAAGCGGTGATTACTATCATCACCCCCATTTTTCAGAGGAGGAAACCGAGTTTTGTAAATGGGGCTGATTCTAGTTCCCCCCTTCCTTAACCTATTTGCTGGTGTGGTCAGAGAGACGGCATCTTTTGCCCACAGGCACTCAGATTCATGGTGGAGCAGTCGGGCATATGCATCTAGAGTGTTTAGTTGGATAAGTTCACTTCCAGGCAGGAAATGCTCCCACAGGGATGATCGTGGTCCATGGGATGCTATGGTTTAAACTGAGTGGCACGTGTCCCGTGGACTGCCTCATGTGATGTCATGAGCTCGTCTTCCTCCCCCAAGCCCTCAGGTGAGGGCTTGTGCGCGCGCTCGCTCTCTCTCTCTCTCTCTCTCTCTCTTTCCTCTTTGCGTTGAAGACACTCCTCCAGGACTCCAGCTGGTGGATCCACAGTCCTTGCTTCAGGGTGATGGGGGTACTTGTCACGCAGGAAGCTGGGCAGGCCAGCCCGCACCCTGTCCTGGCTGAGCAGCTCCAGACTGGCACAAAGCACGCTGCTCCACTCCAGCGGCCGTGGCTCATGGTTGCTGCTCATAACTGCCCCCTCCACTTGTTGAAGACTGAGACCCCATAGGGAATAAAGAGAAGGAAGGGGGTCTGTTATCTGAACTGATGGGACATATTTTGCAGGCAGGCCCAGGATGACAAGTGGATGGATAGGACAGCAGCAGGGACTGAAACGGCCAAGAAGGAAGGCTGGCTCGTGAGGGGAGGGCAAGGAGGTGCTAACCTCGCTGCTTGTCAGGGAGACAGGTGTGAGGAGTATGTGAGGGCCCACGCTCCACCCCTACCCACCCCCAGTTGGGGACAGGTGGGGGGTCCTGGCACACCTCCCCACGGGGGAGCAGGGAGTTGGCCCCACCTTCTCACCTCTTCTGGATTCACTTTTGAGATATGGAGGAGGCACATGCTGCAAGTACCCTAAGATTTCTCCATGCCAGCTCTTCTGCTAGATGTGTACCTTTCATTTCACATGTTTTTCCTCCTAAAATGTCAAGAAGCTTTTTTCTAGAAGCACTGAACAGAGATAAGGGGGATTAGAGGAAAATTTTATACAGTTTAAAGGTAGCCTTGAGCAAATAGGAGTAAACAGACCTCCTTGGAGGTTCCACCTCACCCCCCACCCCCGCCTCCTCCTGGCTCCCATCCCCCTGCTCCCCTTCGTACTCCTCAAAGGCACCTGGAAGCCCCCTGCACTAGGAGGATGAACCTGTCCCCCCAGGGGCCTTTCCAAGGCCTGCCTTCCAGAAACCCGATTCCCACATTCACCTTGTCTGGGGAAAGTTGTCAGTTAAAAGCCTGATTATCTGGAAAAATAAAGAAAGCAGAACCCCTCAAGCCTTGCTCTGCATGCAACACCAGCCACAGTGGCCTTGTAGCAACGCCTTAGAAGTCCTCCATACTTCCCAAGCCACGGGCTTTCTTGCCACTTGAAAGGACACCAGGCCCTGGACAGGTCAGCAGAGGCTGGTTAAAATCAGAAACAATAGCTGTGTTAGCCTCTGGTGCAGAGCAGTGATGACTTTTTAAATCAAAAGTGCACTTCATTCCCGGAAGGGCTGGTCGGGGCTGGGGCCGGGTGCCGATCTCCTTGGATCTGTGTTCCGTGGGCTTTAAGCTTCTATAGCATTTATAGGTTAAAAACATTTAAATGCCAATAATTTTATATATTTTCTTACCAATGCATACTTTGTTTCAACTCTACAGGATTCTTATTTCATGAAAAACAGAGGCCCACAGAGGCCAAGTAAGGTGCCCAAAATCACACAGAAAGTAAGCAGAGGTGCAGAAAGGTGGGGAGTCATTTTTTTGTGCTTCCCCTGGCTCATAGCAAGCCTTTCCCCTTCTCACCAAAGCGACTGCCGGAGCATTTAAAGCGCCAGTACTCTTTCTAACCTTCCCTTTCATTGTTCTTATTTTCTCCTCTGGGGAAGCAGACATTAAAGGTTAAGACATTCAAAACAATTACATGTAAGGGGAAAATAGAAAATGACCAGGCATTGCCCAGGAAAAGGCTCAGAAAAGATCTGAGAAGATGTCAAGTTTTTACTTATAACTCAGGCTGATTCTTGGCACAGAGATGGCCTATAATAATAAAGACAAATAATGAATAATGAATGAATAAAATAATAACAAAACAACAAATCCTGGGGAAGGGGAAGAATCTGATTTCCAGAGTTATCACATTATTAGATTCAAATGTCCAATTTTCAACCAAAAAAACCCACAAAGCACACAAAGAAACAGAAAAATATGGCCCATTCAAAGGGAAAAAAAAATAAACAGAAACTGTCCTGGAAAAGAATTGATGGCAGATCTACGGGACAAAAACTTTAAAACAACTATCTTAAAGATGACCAAGGAACCAAAGGAAGATGTAGAGAAAGGCAAGAAACTATGTATGAACAAAATGAAAATATCAACAAGAGGTAGAAAACCTAAAAAGAAATTCTTTTAAAATTTTGGAGCTGACAAGTACAATAAGTTGAAAAAAAAATGTACTAGAAGATTCAAAGGGAGATTTGAGCAAGCAGAAAAAAAGTCAGTGAACTTGAAAATAAAGTAATAAAAATTATTAAGTCTGAGGAGTAGAAAGAAAAAGATCCAAGGAAAGTGAACAGAACCTCAGGAAACTGTGGGACACCATCAAGCAAACAGCATATATTCAGAGAGAGAACAGAAAGAGGCAGAAGAGAATATTTGAAAAAATAATGGCTGAAACTTCCCACATTTGATGAAAAATAAACATGTAAGAAACCCAATGAACGCCAAATAGGATGAATCAAAGAGACAGACACTGAGACACGTTAGAATCAAACTTTCAAAAGACAAAAAGAGAACCTTGAAATCAGCAAGTGAGAAACGATTCATCACGTATAAGGGATCCTCAGAAGGCAGCTACCAACCTGCTGCGTCACAGAGAGACAAGTCAGTTTTTCTTCCCTGTGTCTCAAAGGCCCACTTAGAAAGGTGAAGCAGTTGAGCCCTCGGAGAGTCGGATGTGATGACCCCGTCCTGCCTGAACACTGGTGCTGTCCCCTCTCCCCTGCAAACAACCATCCTCTGCTCCTTCCTGGAAATCCCTTCAGCCTGGGCTATGGGTGAAAGACAATAATCTGTTTTCCTTATCCTGACCACTCTGTCCAGGAATGGCCTAATGTGCTGTAAGACTGTTGCTGGAATTTCTCGGGCCCCCGGGCCCCCAGGCCCCCTGAGAATGCTGCACACCTGTCACCTCCTTAGTCATCGATCCAAGACAGAGCACCCCAAGGGCAGGAGCACTGAGTCACTGCTGGCTAACTCCCCCTCATTCAAATAGTTGCTAACTCACTGCGAGAGGTCAAGGACCCTTGTAACAGAAAACTTTCACAATAATTGGAAATATCTTCAACACCGTATTGATGGTTGTCCCCCTACCGCTCTGTGACAAAATGAAACCGTAAAAGATATTGACTTCTTGCTAGCAGGGAAAGGCGGAGGGAGGCTGAGTCTTAAAATGAAATTATGGTTATTGTTCTCCTGGTAGCATTTCTCCTGGACTGCCATGGCGGACGATGCTTTAAGTGACAACAGATTTGTATTTCATTAGGACACTTTAGCCAAAAGATCAATGATGCTCTCAGAACCACTGTACCAGGCCTGGGTGGGGGGCGTGGATAAACAGGGTGAGAAGTCTGTGACAATCCAGCTAAAATTAGGCAGCTTGGGACAGAGGCCGGATTTACAATCACAGCCCATCGATTTCCAAAGTGATGCTGAAATCCAGGGGTTTTAATTGGCCTCTGTGTCCCGTCTTTGTGGAGAAGGGCCTCCTCTAACACAGTGGCTCCTCCTCCAGGGAGACAGTGCTCTTTAAGGGCCGGATTAACATTTGGCAGAGTCAGGAGAGTTGTCAGGGCACCTGACTGTGTGTCCATCCTTGAAGCTGCCAGGCCTGCGTCGCAGTCATTATTCTTAGTCACCTGTGGTGAAGCGCCCACTTCCCCACTGGTCACTGTGAGCGTGAAAACTGGGGAGGGCTCCACATCCCAGGTGTGGACAGACTCTGGGAGGCCAGAGAGAGGAAAGGGCCCACAGGTGTCCGGGCAGAGGCGAGAAGGTCCCTGGGGTGGAGGAGCCGTGGGAAGGGGGCAGGGCCTGCGCTTTAACCCCTCCCTGGTGACAGCAATGGGGCGTCCACCGCGCTCGGAGAAAGCTTTCCCATGGGGTGGGCTTCTTTGTAATGATCTCATGTAATACCTTTGTGTGGGTATATCTTCAAGAATCAATTTCGGGCCCTGACTGGTGTGGCTCTGGGGGTTGGACACTGACCTGCAAACCGAAAGGTCACCGGTTCAATTCTGGGTCAGAGCACATGCCTGGGTTTCGGACCAGGTTCCCAGCTGGGGGCGTGCCAGAGGCAACTGATCAAAGTTTCTCTCACATCCATGTTTCTCTCCCTTATTTTCTTCCTCCCTTCCTCTCTCTCTAAAAAATGAATAAAATCTTCTAAAAAATTAATTCTAGCTTAAAATATATGTAAAAGCATGCTTATAATATACTATAGCATATCAATTAAAACACTGAACAGTACTATTATTTATGGATACATAAATAATATATATTTTAGTGTTGAAAGAATAAAACATGCATAAAAAAGATGTAAACTTCATAGTCATGGTTTGTGACAGCCTCAGGCACCGTGGTGTTCACCTCACAGACAGGACGCTGAGGCCCAGAGAGGCTGGACTCGGTGCAGCGTGTCCAAGAAAGTGGCAGAGTGGGGCTTTAAGTCCAAGGTCAGCCTACCCCCAAAGTGCACAGTGGTTGTGAGCCCATCCTGCCCCTGTCAGCTCCTCCTCCTCTCTCCTCTCCCTCTCCCCCAGCTGGCTGTGATTTCTTTCCACAGTTCCTCCCTCTCACCTTCTCTCCTCTGCCTGGGCACCCACCAGCCCATCCTGCTGCTGGCCTCTCAGCGTCTGTTCACCTGTCAGGACGTGGCACCTCCTGAAACCCTGCCCAGTTTGGGGGCCCACAGTGGCCTGTTGCACCGACTGCCCCACTGCCCCTCACCCGGCCTATTTACCTTTTCAACAGGTCTTCTGAGAGTTCCGAGGAACATTGTAGCTCAGGGAAAGGAGGTGCCATCACCTTTACAGCCAGACAGACCTGGTTTCGAATCCTGCCCTCGCATTTTCTAAGCTTGGCGGTCCCAGAGAGTCAGTGGGCTGCCCTGAGTGAGAGAACAAGCCTATGGTGGGACAGTTCTCTTGAGCGATGATTCGGGCGCCAGAATGCCTGAGTTTCAATGCTAGCAAATCCATCTACCGCAAGTGACTGCGACTCAGGTACTACTTCTCTGTGCCTCAGTTTCATCATCTGCACAGCGGGGATGACCATTCACCATAGTGAATACGGGCAATGAGAACAATAGCAGAACTCAATATACGTCAGCTTCTGTGTGTAATCAGTTAGTCCTGGGCTCAGACTGACACTCTGCCACTTCCTGGCTGTGCGTTCTTGGGTAAGTGACTCAACCCTCTTTGCCCTGCTTCTGGGGGAGGGGGAAGTCCCCGCGTGTGAAGGGCCTCAGCCAGGGCCCAGTCCAGGTGTGGGCCCACCGAAAGCAGAGCCCGCCACTCTCCCAGGGCCCAAGGAGGCGGCATAAGTTGGCAAGAGAGATGGTTGTTTATTCCAGAAAGGACATGGAAGAAGAAAAATTAAATCACAGCCCTCCCACCCAACTTTGTAAACATCATTGATTTGAGGCGGGAGTCACTTCGGGGCTACAAATGCACTTGATTGATGGGGCCTCTTGTGTGATCTATGTTGCAGGTGCAATCGATGCTGAGTTTTCCCCCCCGGCAGGGTCTGAGAAGCGAAGCGTGGCTGGGGAGGGAGAAGCTGGGAATAAAGCTGCAGCATAAAGGCTTTAGGCTAGACACCAGGAGGAACATCCTTTCTGCTGCCATTGATCAGTTACACTGATATTTAAGGATTCCAGAAACCTAGAAAGTTCTTTCCCTAGCAACAACTAGCACTTACTGAGTGCTCACGATAGGCCAGGCCTGGATCTAAGCACTTTCACCACTGACTGCTGCAATTCTCCCAGCAGCTCTGAGATGGACACTATTATTATTATTCCCATCCTACAGATAAGGAAACTGAGGCTCGGAGAAGAAGACTAAATACGTATAGTAACTGGGTCAAGGTCACAGCTCATAACTGACAGAGCCCAGATTTACTACCCAGGGCTGGTTCTGGAATCTGCTCTCCTAACCACTAAGTTGCATCCCCTCCCCAGCTCTCTCTCCTGGTTCATTCATTCATACATCCATTCCTTCCTTGGCCATTATAGAGAAGGAGGCCTAGGATCCGCCATGGGCTGCTGGGCAGGGATGTCTATGGCACCTGGCTACGTCATATGGCATCTGCCAGGTGTTTCTCTTCCTTTCCTTCCATTTGGTTTGTGTTCCTGAGGCAGCTCAGAGGGGTCTGCCCAAGACCCCTGCCCCTGACTTCCAGATCTTCTCTCCTTCATTGGTTACACGATAACCTCTGCTGGTCGCATCGGGGGCTCTTAACCAATAGATGCTGGGGTGCAGCTGGTGAGCGGTGGGCATCCCCACCACAGCCACGGCTCCCCGAGAGAGCAGCATCCCATCCCCCCACCTGCTGCCCAGGATGGTTGCGAGGGTCCAGTGAGGCGTGTGCACAAGGGATCGCTCTGTAGACTGCAGTGTGATTGAGCAACCACGGCTCTGGCCTTTGCCAAGTCAGCCCTGGGAATTTTTTCTCACCCTTCACTGCTCTTAAGGCCGCTCAGCTGGCTGAGCCCTTGCGCACTGGCCCTGGCAGCTGCCCCATTCTCCTTCTTGCTCCCGTAGTCTTTCCCTCCTTTCTGCTCCTCTCCTTCCATTTCTTTCTCGTGCCCCTCCCTCTGTTATTCCCGTTACTTTTCCTCCTTCTTTCATGTTTTATCGTCTTTGCCACTTTCTTCTTTGCTCCCTCTTGCCCCAAATGTCTCCTCCCTCCTCTCATCCCCCCACCCCCTCCTTCCTTTATCCCCCTCTTCCATACTCACCCTCCTCCTTGCTCTCACCTCCAGCCCCTTCCTTCCCTTTCAACCTTCTCTTGTCCCTTTTCTCTCGTCCCCTCCTCCCCCTCTCACCCCTTCTTTCCCAATCACTTCCCCCTTTCCTCCTCCCACCTCCTTCTCTCTTAACTCTCCTTGGCTGCCTTTCATTTTCATTTTCCTCTTCTTCCCCTCCTCTTCCTCTCGCCTCCATCTTCTCTTCTTCTACCCCTTTCTTTTCCCTCTCCCCTCTCCCCTTTCTCTTCTCCCCATGGATTCCTTCACCCACCATAAGGAGGACCAACCTTCTCCCTCACTTGGCGGACCTCTCACTCTGCACTGAAGGCTCATTCCTAAAAAGTCCATGGCCACTGGGATTGCTGCCAGTGAAAATAACACTCCCTCTCTCTTTCCTAATTATCTGCTCTGTTTCTGAACAGAACAACTCTACTCCATGGCATCCATCAGTCAACCACCCTGTCCCGAGGCTACGTGCACCCTCAGCTCTGCATCAGGCACCAGCTGTGTCCAGAGGAAGGAAGGAGCCAGGCACTGGAGCACCCACTGAGGCATCTCCTGCAGGGACAGGTGTGTCCCAGACCCACACGGTATTTGAAGAGAGGGCACACTGAGCCTCTCAGAGCTGGTCCAGCCCATCCTCTCTGCCTTTCCTGCTAGAAGATGGTGCTAAAGTTCCAAGGAGAGGGCAGCAACTTCGAGTCTGAAGTTCTGTGTTCAAATACTGCCTCTACCCCTTATTCATGGTGCATCCTTCACCAGTCTCTCTGACCTTTACTTTCCTTGTTTGTAAAATGGGGGAAACAGTCCCTGACTTAGGGGGCAGTGTGAGGGCAAAATGAGTTGATACATGAAAAGCACTGGGTGGTCTTTGGCACTGGGTATCTGCTCAACAGAAGTTGCTTTTTAATTTTTTTTTTTTACTTCCCTTCTCATTGCCTAAACTCTCAAGGCAAACTGTGTTCAAATGATAGAAATATATTCACCATCATGAATTTTCTGGCCGAAATATTGTGCTTTTCCTGAAGAACTCTCAGGCATCCTTCGAAACCCAGCCTCAAATGCCACAGCCCCTGAGAAGCCTTCTTCAACTTTTTAAACCCCCTTCTCTGGTGCCGTTAGTCTCTCCCTCCTCACTGCCGTCACCCTGGCCAGGGCTCTCTGGGGTCCAGAGCTGGTTCCGATGGAGGAGTATGTAATAATGTTTGCTGCTGCCTGTCATGGAAACGGCATCACTGAGCCCCCTGGTACCGGCGTGGGAAGATAAAGGAGCCAAGACAGTATCTCCGCCCTTTTTCTCTTCTCTCCAAGGGGTTATAGTGCCCTTTTCCCCACTTCTGTTAACCAATTTCTTATGCTCACTTGTCATTTTTCATGCACCTGAAAATTCATCCTAACTACACATGGCCTTTCAACGTGACCAAAATGAAATAGAGCTGCAAAGATGGCCAGAGTCCACCTCTGGGTCAGTCTGTTATGATCAAAGCGGGGTATGGTGTGAACAGGAAACAGCACCACCCCCCCAAGTGAAGTTCGTGGGGGAACAGTGCTGAGAGAAGCTGCAGGCACGCCCTGAGCACGTCACCATGCTCCCCACAGGGCTCCATCCTCCTCCTCACCTATCCGCCCCCCACTTACTCACCCCCTCACTCTCCATCTTTATCCTCATCCGTCTTCACAATGTTCCTCTTACTCATCCCTTCTACCAGCTATTCAACAATCCAGCCAGCCATCCACTACCACCCACCATCCATCCATCCACCATATTTTCTTGGACCTTGTCCCATGTACTTGTGCCTAAAAGAAGTCATTTGCCCTTCCCTCCCCAAAACATCCACAGCCTTCCTGAAGAGCATCTCACATGCTCCCTGACCAGAACAGTCAGTTTTCCAGTTTTTTTCAGTAGAATCCACCGACCGTGTACTTTCAGTTTTTCTACCCGTCGCTACACATGTGTGCGCGCGCACACACGTGCATATACACATATAAACACACACACATCCCTGCAGGGACCTTTGCTTCCACAGGGCACTGCGAGTTTATCAAGCTCCCGCTGGGCACCGCAGCTGCCTCCCATTCAGACCACTGCGTCCTGCCAGCCCGCTGCCCGCACCCCTGCACTGGAGCCCCTGAGGAGCCAGGGCCGCACGGCGTCCACCGTGATGCTGGGTCCCCAAATGGCTACGCTTGTGGTTGCGGTCGTAGTTACTCTGTGGGAACCCCTTTACTGATGACAAATGCCAGCAGTGGGCGAGTTGAGGAACAAGGACGGCCTGAGGGTGTGGGCAGAGTGGGCGCTCAAATACCAGTTAAACGAAGGCAGGGATGAGTGGGAGCTCAGGCCCGGTGACACCCCAGAAATAGATGTGCATGCCCGCCCCGGGCTGAATCCATCCGCGCTGGCGTTTCCCGAGGGCGTTTTCTGGACGACTGATCCGCCCTTGTTTTCCCCTGGCCTGAGGAGGGATACGGGGTGAGGGGTCCATTTTCATACCTCAGACAGCAGCCGGCCGGCTGGCTGCCGGCACCTAGAGTGGCAGGGAGCCTGACTGGGGAGGAGGGGACAATGAGGGCTGCCACCACTATCCTTGCCACTGCCCGGAAAATGCCAGTTAGCAGCATCATGGGTCACACCCTCAGCAACAGTGACACAACCCCAGACATCAGAATTCACACAGGAAACCTCGCAGGGAGAGCCAATTTCATTCCCACTATTATGCACATGTGCTGTTATATTATACATACATACACCATATATACGCACACGCATACAAACATAAAAATTTAATCTTGGCAGCCACCCAGCAACAGAAATCCCCATGATTGCCACTGGAGAGAGGAGAGAGCCCAGGCTCAGGGAGGTAACTGGCCTAGAGTCACACAGCCAGTGGGCGCAGAGCTGGGTCTCCAGCCGAACAGGTTCTGCCCTGGAACCCCCTCACTTCAGTGCCTCTGGAAGGGGCCAGCTCTCACCTGCTCCACGGGGTGTCTGAGCCTGCATTACGCTTGTCTTCTTGGGCACCTGCCTCCCCATCAGACCGGAGCCCCTGAGGGCAAACACCGTGTTTGTATCCCCCCACCAGTCCAATGATGAATAAAGAAGAGAAGGGGGTGCAGCCCAGAATTCTGGCTCATCAATTCCTGCCGACTGGTAGAGCACAGGGGTGCCCGGGGGTGTTGCTGTGTGGAGGGTATAGGAGAAATCGAGACAGGCAAAGACCTGCCACGAGCCCAGTGCCCAAGGTTCTAGTGGATTTTCCAAAGCCACTGCCCGGTAAGCTGGGCTGCTCAGCTGTCTATGCTAGCAAGACTGCCAGAGGTCTCTGTTCTCTCACACAGACACCCAGCGGTGCCCACAGCCCGAAGTCTAAATGCCTCTGAAGACCCAGCAAAGGGCACAGCAGACGTCGGCTATGCTGTCAAATAAAAGTCAGCTCTTTCACGAGAAGCCTAGGAAGCACCCTGTGGACACCAGGCCTGGGACCCAACCCAGGAACTATGAATCACTAACCCCCTTCCAAGGAGCTCCAGTTCTCCCTGACATCAGCAGGACGGATCAGCGCCTCACCGGGCCTATCCCAGATTCCTCCTGCATCAGTAGATGCATAGCTGGGCGGGGGGGTGACAAATCAAGGGGGAGCTGAGGCTACAGGGAGGGCCCGGCGCATGGCCACAAATCCACAGGGAGGCCTTTGCAGTAGTAAGCCTGACCATCCCTTCTGGTCAATGAGCACCCAGGCCAGAAAGGACTTTTCCTGGCCTCTGAGCGGTGTGTGGTCACCAAGCCCAGACTCAGGGGTAGGAACAACCCCTTGTCTGCTCTGACAAGGCCCACCATGGGCATGTTCTGTGTGGAGGCGTCATTTCCGGGAGGTCAGTAGGGTGACCAAGCCCCAGGGGCTGATCCTGGCAGGCCTGGCTCTGAGGGGCCCAGGAAATGGCAGCAAATGTCATGAGGAGGCAGGCGGAGTGAGGCCTGGCCGGCAGCAGCTCCGCAGAGGCTCTACCTGCCCCACGTCTAGGGGCAAAGCAGGAACCCCACCTCGTGCAGGTGGCACATCTCTGGCTGCATCCTCACAGCCCCACAGAGGAGGGTGTCGTTACCACCCCATTTCACAGAATGAGAAACTGAGGCTTGAGGAGGAATCAGCCCTAGAATGGAAGGGACCTTAGAGACCACTCCTATTTCACAGAAGAGGAACTGAGGCCTGGAGAGGAGGACTGGCTTGCGTACAGTAAACTATCTGTTATAGTTAATGGGGCCAAGCCATAGTCGGGATGAGAAACACAGAAGTGAGTCACATATGGCCCCAGACTCAAAGAAGCGCCCAGATACTGGAGGGGAGGGCTCTAATATAAATTATATGTTGCTAATTACCAGGAGATGACAAGAAGGGAAGTGTGTGGAAGTTTCAGACACAACGCAGAGGAGGAATTAGTGAACTCAGTGTAGTTTGGGGTGATCAAGGAAAGCTTCTGGGAGGAGGTGGCAGAGTCAAGAAGGAGGTGGGATCTCTTCCCTACTCACCTCTTTCTGCTTTTCTCCAACCACCTCTTACATGGCGTTGACATTTTGTATGACAAGTAACCGAGGTCTAGTTCCAAAGCCACCACAGTACAGGAATCCAGGATCAGCAACTGTGGCTCCCTCAGAAATTGAGAAAATTAGAAACAACTAAATATCCACAGAGGGGAGATGGTTAAAGATATAACGGAGCATCTGAACATGCACTGCAGGCACTTGTTAAAAACATGTGGTGGGAGGAGGGTGTGAACTGAGTGCTCTTTTTTCCTGAGGGAAGGGTTCAGGCTTTTCCCATTGGATGGAAGGAGAGGAGCTGTTCATCCCTGTGTCTGCCTCTGCGGGGCGCCCCCTCACCCCACCTGGGGTCTTGGCACTGCCACATGGGGGTTACAATAAGCAAGGGGCTTCCCTCTGCTTCCCTGGCCCCTCCTGGGCCACTGTCACCGAGTTCTGGCGAGGACCCTTCGAACACCATCGGGAGACAGCTGGATGGGGAGGTCAGTCAGTCCCCCAGTTCTGTGACCCCGATCCTGCTGGAGCCCCTGTCTCCCCAGGATGTGATCGGAGCCTCTCTCTCATTCACAGCCGGGTCGTGCTCCACAGGCTCCCAGTGCTCAGGTGTCCTCTGAGACCCCTGATGGCAGAAGCCAGGGTGGGCTCCATCCCGACCTGGGACTCAGATCCCAGGGAGGGGCAAGGGTCCATCTCAGCGGCAGAGGAATGGGGGGCCTGGCTGGGAGCCCGGAGGGCTTTCTGCTCCTGGTTGCACAGGGAACTGGGGATTCCCACTGTCACCAGGGAATCCAGAGAAGGGAACAGTGGTGGCGAGGGGCCTGGGAGCCAGATCACAAAGGGTCAGGTTGGGGGGCTGTGGGAAGCAGGGCTGCTGAGGAAGGACTTCAAGGAGCTGCCACGGGTGGGCAGGGACCACTCAGGACCACACGGGGGATTCAGAGACTCACAGCATTAACTCTCCCTGGGGCTTAGAAGACATCTCCCTTGTCCAGGCTCTGCTCAGTGGGCCCAAGTTCCCA